>CAAKMY010050855.1:0-14888 GCA_901111285.1 Corrigiola litoralis | reverse complement strand
TTGGCTAATTGATTGAAATGGGTAGCTCTTCCAATATATCGATTAACAAACCTTAAGACAAATATCATAATTAGAACAAATGATCAAGCATATATCAACATCTACACTTTTTCACAATATGCATTTAGAATTTTTCTTAGCCATGTTTCTTTGATAAAATATTCATGTTTCACATCTTATCCGTTAAATATATAAGCTTCTATAACATGAAAGAACATGCACTGAATATTTCCATTCTTATTTATTACATGTGATTATTGCAAAGCTTCACAACTATGTATTATAAGCATCTTTTATTAAAATATTAATAATATTTTTTATTTGATGTTAAAATTGATCACACTTAACATTTAACATTATAAGAAAAAATATTATGTGCACTAATACAACACCATGACAAATGGACAATGTAAATTATTAAAAGCACTAAGGGTAAGAGTAAGAACAATAACTTAACAGGTTTGAGATCTCTTTGCCCAATAAAGAAATCAGTCTAAATTTTGTTACCCTAATTAAGAGATTGATTATAGTTTGTTAAGGGTTCCAAATCAGAAGGTGATTCACAGTCAATAGAATATTTTATTAGTATATTTGGGAATATGAGGATTCGAACATGAGACAACAATTGGACAAACCTTACCCCTCATTGTCTATAATGCACTCATTTTAGTGATATTTTACATGTTTTCTGGTACTATTGAACATTAGCGCAATCAGTGGAATCAAATACACATATACCACATCAAGTCATACTAATTATGATATATATAATTTTTCAAAATAACATGTATTTAATTATTTGTAAAATGATTTGTATGTAAATACTAGGAAAAAGTAGGATTTTTTAAAAACCCCCACATTCCCACCCCTACCCCATTTCTAGAAATGTCGTCACCCATAGTATTCGACCTGGTTTAACAACATCTGCCCAATATTTGGGGGATCCTTTCCCCGAATCCTCGTGGCAGGCGCGAGATCGGTCAGATCATCTGCAGGTACATAAACTGCTTGAATCAAAGTTATGGAACCTGGGTCCCGGTTACTCATTCTACCTTAAACACACCGAAAAACCTTATAACTTCCACTTACAGGAAATGGGTCACGAATGGCTGAAAAGTGGTACTAGAATGTGTGAGAGTTGGCTAAAAAAGGGAAGGGATTGATGAACAAGTGCCATGGTTGGATGACATGGGGTCTGGGTGGTTGGAAAATTGTCGGGTTTAACAGGGGTAGGTCGCTAATGGCTAAGGGGGTCGAGCGTGGCTGAGGGAGGAGATTTGGGGTGGGGTCTTAGTGTCATTGGGACGAGGCTAAAGGTGGTGGTTGTCTGAGAATGGGAGAGTTTCGTGGGTTGTATAAATTTTGCCATGGGTAGGGTTTTGGAGGCGTTGGTGGGAGTAGGGGAAAATAGATTATAAACTCAATTTTCTTCTATCTTCTTTATCTTTTTTCCATAATTTCTCTTGTACAACCAAATAAGGGTTAATAGATTATAAACTCAATTTTCTCATGAAAAATAATTTTACAAGAAAATAAACTTCCTCCAAATCAAACGGAGCCTAATAAAGGGTTTTGAAGATCACTAAACATGGATTAGATAATGAACTCAGGTAACAATAACACACAAATGTAAATTACGCTTAACCTCATGACACCATTTATGAAAAACTCCTAAATACTATTCAACTATGCTATGATAGCACGGGGTCTAGACTAATACTAGAGTAAACCAGTTACGCAGTCATACAGAGTGCGACTCTACACATCAGGGATCCCAGAACTTTCCTCTACAAGGAACACAAATTCAATGGAAAATAAGCGGTGTCAGCTGCTAATACTAACATTCACATTTACCCATACGATGTGATCAAAAGATGGCAATAGAAAAACAATGCACAGGGGAGTCTTCTATCTCATGGTAGAGATGCTGAACATAATACATATGACTCTAACAGAGCCATGGCCTAAACCAGTTCGCCAAACATAATCATCAGCTAGCTCTGCCAGAAATCACCTCCATAATCTTGGGGCCATTAGTTCACGGTCAGCAGCTGAACCTTGGCTCGCAACTTTCTGAACACGCGAGGAGAACTCTTCTGCCTGAAAAAAATAATTCAAAAATGAGTGATCAATAGATCATTGTTAACAAAACACTTCTCCAAGCCAAAAACGCATATTTCAGGCATATCTGAAATCTAAACAAACATCTATTTTCTCAAGAAACAGCTACCACTTTACTCACTCATACTTCCATCCTCGTACAATCTTTTCAACAGATTCATTGATGGTAATGATAGCCAACTGAAAATCTATATAGCCCACATGAAGATAACTACCTCGGTGGTTTTCTATTCAAATAATACTAACTGCATGCTACAAAAACTGCACACTGTGAACCTCTGATCTATTTATCTAGAAAACATTAAGAAGAAACAACTGCACCACTTAAGTAAGGAAGTTAAACTACTATGGCGTGAAAAGAGAGCATGTGATGGGAAATTGACATTTGATTGTGATACACAAGCAAAAGCAGATCGTGTATTTGTGACTGAAGTAAACTATAGACTCTGCGCTCTCAAACACACATTCAATTTTCCAGGCTGAATTATCATACTTCGGCCTGAAATTGAATAGCAGCCAGGATAGCTTAGATCTTTTTAATTCTCATACAAATAGATGTATGAGCAGTTCCAGAACAGGGCCCTTACTGTCTAAATTGTGACGCAACTGTTGCAGACATACAGCCTACAAAGTAAGTTTCACATGCATAATGGCACGCCGCAATTTCAAAAAATATCTGAAATGGTGAACGGTGATCAAGGTGAAATATCAAAATAAACAAACTCGCCTACACAAATTAAATGAAAACACTTGAACTAATGTATTCAAAGCATCGTAACAAAACCCAAACCATATCAAGGCACTATAGATATTCAAAAAAATGAGTCACTTGTTGTTCACATTGCAACCTCTGCAGATATAATCAAAATGAAGACGTGCCACAAGTCCACAACATACTAACCTTCTCATCAATCCACATCAGGGAACTTAGTTGATTATTCAAAATCCGCACGACCACATCTAATGGACTCATTCCTTCTGTTGTATCAAGTTCTCCACCCTAATCAACAAAATATAAGAATCCTGCCCTTCTAGATTCCTGTAGAAACTGTAGCACATGGAGAAAACAGTACCTGACTGGCATTCAGTGTCTGAATAATTGATTTGATCTGTTCCGTCATGTGTTCCAATTCCCTCTCAACAGATTCGGCCTGCTCATACCTGCACCAAAAAGAAGGTACCAGTTAATCCGATAAGTGAAGAAATGGGTGAATGGCGTTGCAGACACATCTCCTACTATTCCCTAACTAAAAACCGAAATTCAGGCAGAAGAGTACAAAAAAGACATGTACATAAATTGGAAAAAATGAAACCAAAATAACTTACATTGCGTCCCTCGTGGATGCAGCTTCATCATCGAGAAGCAAACCACGTTCATCTTTGTAGATACGCTCAGCTTCTTCTTCAACACTTTGTAGAGCTTTATCAACCTTAAAATACAGTCCAATACCAAAATCAGAAAACAAAGAGAGCTTTTCCCCATTCTTGGCAGAATGACATTATTTACTGATCTGAAAAACCATAAAATTGGCACCTTCACAGAAATACATGCAGTGGCCTCTATAACAAGCACATTTACTCATTTGCCGCACGAACTTTCTTCCCTCTATAACAAGCACTATGATACCTTTCTTCTCCATACATGCATATATAAGCAAGAAAATATCTAAGCGCCATACTTAAATCATGATTCCCATACTAAGGTCTACATGTAATAAGCACTGAGTTTCAGTGATAACACACACTAAAAATTTGCACATGTTTCAAATATATCTCTGTAATTCTTGATGAAAACAATAGCAAGGATCAATTGAGGCAATTCTGATGATGACTGAGTTTAACAGACGAATGCAAGTACCCGAAGTCAGCCATGTCAAGAACCTGATATAAGCTAAAGGCCTTTTGCAGCCAGTCCATTAAATTGGGGAAAGCAAAATTGACAAATCACGTTTCAGAAAAAGCGGCCTAATAAAAGATCATTCATTAACTTCTGGCATTACAGCGCACAGAGGATTCGCTACTAAAGCCATTTCCGCACATCATAATGGTTCAATATGATGACCAACAAAACAAAAACCTCTGAAGCAAACATATAAGACTGTTTTGGTGCAAACTACTATCAAACATTGCAAATGCTCCTTATACACACACAGCATTGCTATACAAGTAAATACACAGAATGCCTCCCAGCATACCTCTTCCTGATGAGTCTCAATTAACTCCAATTGGCGTTCCAAGTTTGATTGGGTCTCAACCACTTTTGCTACTTCTGTCTGGTGAAAAAGAAATAGAAGTGTTAATCAAGAAAAGGAAAGCAAGAGAAATAAATAAACCTAAAAACCAACAAAGCGACTCAGAGAAAGAACAGTAACCATACAATTGCCTCATAGACAACCATGACATAAGAAAACCAAGTTTTTTTCTTAATCATGTTGACTTTTCATTTTCTTCCCAGTATCCTCCTCCCATCCAGCCACCAACTCAGCCTGTCAGCCAACTGTTCTTCCCTCCCTAGAAACTCCTAGCAGGTCCTACTGCACTACGGCACTACCTGCATATAAAATTTACACCATCTAGTATGTTTTATTGTGGCACGCAGAGCCTGGAGTAATACCTCTCACTTTACTTGACCGATTCCTTATCCTTCATTTCTTTCTTGTCAAAAGGATGACTCGTATTCTCTCGTTTCCCCCGCCTACCGCTCCCACTTTTCGGTCACTTTTCTTAAATTTTATTGACAAGAAAAAGCTTCACCCACACATCCTTTTTGCATTTATATTAGTTCAATTTTTTTTTCTACAGCCCCAGCTCCCACCCCTCTTAGCTCACCCCAAAACCTGCCTCATCTAAATCTCTCTCCACTGTAGCACCTCGATATGAAAATTCTTTCTTGCCTCAGAAGTCATAACACTAACAAATTACACTCAGCAAAGACATTTACCACATAAAGTGTCAAATCTTCAATTGTTGCTGCCAGTATTATTTTATCTAGTTCATTTAGTAAAGTTAGTCTGCATTAGCCATGGTGATCTTATCACCTTCAATCATCACTCACTTTAAGAATCATAAATCATCATGGTGCTTCACACTACCCTTCCTTTTCCTAGTGAGTTTCACTTAATAAAGTAGGAAAAGTATTGTTTTACGGAAAGGTTTTGTCTAATTACCAATTACTGAGCAGCAAATTGACTCAGTAACTAGATTTACAGGCATAATAGTGATGCATACCTTCAAGATCAACAAAATTCTGAAAATAGTTTCCCCATAAGAAGTAAGGTAAACAAACGAGTGGAAACAATAATTTTCCTTTCCAGGTTATAACACAGAGCCAACCAGGACCAAATGCAGGTATGAGATATAAGATAAATAATCAAGATTATTTCAAAAAAATCACCTCAAGACGGAGAAGAACATCTCGATTTTGCAAAATTCTCTTGTCCCACTCAGCAATTGCATTAGCTTGCTTCTGGAATTTTCGAGTACGCTCTTGTAATTCAGAGTTCCACTCCTTAATAATCTTCCAGCCCCAGTATAAAAAGGAAAAAGAGTGCACAAGTCAACAAGTTATACAAGTATAAAGGAAAGTGACCAGTTCTCTTAAAGCTAAAAGGTCTCTACAAAACTCCAGACAGGAAATGTAATTTCTCATAAGATAAGAAGCATAGGTAATATCACTATTTCTGACAGCTTATTTTCGATGTAGATAAAGTAATAGAGTGTGTTAACTACCTCCTCAACAGTCTTTCCTGTTATCTCAGAGGGCAGTTTAGGGGCAGGTACTGCCGGTGTACTTATAGCAGAAGTAGTTCTACATAAGAGATGAGAACATAAGAGTGTGTCAGATTCAATGGCCATAATTTCCTTCGCAGAAAAGACCAGTCAAAAGTAAGTACAGAAGATAGTCACTATGTACAGAATCAAGTACTTTCTTTCTCACAGTCACAGGCAAACGGAAAGGTGGTCTACACAATCTTCTCAGAACCTATTTTATTTAGGAGTTAGCAATAACAATTACAGTCTGATCTAATTCATACGATTGATTTGGTGGAGATCAGGGTTGTTCATTACAGCGCATACAATTATAAACAATCAAAACTGCTCCCTTGCAAGAAATCAAGCAACTTTCAACCAACATACTAAAAATCTGTTTTAAGTAAAGCTATCTTCATCACTAGAGAAAAAGCAACTATGTGAGAAAAAAAACAAGTATCATAATAACAGTTCGGTTAATAAGAATTAAATGTGCAAAGAGCAATTTACTAACCCGCTACTTGACGCTACAACAAGAGCTGAGGAAGTCGGTGCAGCAGTCGTTGTAGAGCTTAACACAGCCGCAGAGGTGGAAGCTGAACTCATAAAACCTAAGAACGTGTGTCAATGATTAAATAATGAACATAGCATTTGACACAATGTACAGAAATTATGAAAAGGCTGCAGCTCACATAGTTCATCAAACAGATCATCTAAACATAGTATAAGCTCTGACAACTATCTATAAACGAGGTAGCAAAAGATCAATAACGTAGTGTAGTCAAATTTGTATTTTATTAATTTTATTTGGGGGAAAGGGGTAGAAAACAAAAACCCAAAAACACTGATAAATTCAGAGAAAAGATGTAAGATATGCCAGAACAAAATCTGATAAGATTGTATGCTTTTGAGTGAGTATGACAATTCTCTGCACTAAAACAGAATCTACAGCCAAGTACAGACTAGTATAAACGCAAAGTAGAACGATAACAATCCAACATGCTTTTAGCCTTATCCCTAATCCATCTAAACTAGTAGTGAGGTTGTTCGGAGTGCTAGATCTATAAAATCATAAAAATGATCACTTGAGCATAATTTTGTAGAGTATATCCCTTCACCTCAGTTTGACATCCAAGTTCCAAAGTTCATTTCCCGGATATAATAGATGTAACTTCCTGACATTTAATAGTCTTAGTGTGACGTCTTCCACAAAAAACGCAACACCACATTGTTTCACTTTCACATTACTCCAGCAACGGGCTTTCTTCGTAGAAACGCCAAAGACAGTATAGTATAACCACCTGTCTCCACGAAACAGCTAATTAGGCTGGCTCCTTCAATTACTCAACAAAAGAACGGAACACCTCAAGGCTCTCTATACTAGCAACTACCCAATTCCTGGTGTATGGATAATTTCTCTCCAACCTCATTAATCATTTATGTTTCAATGCATTCAAAGTTCGAGTGCCTATCTCACTAGCGCGGTAGCACCTAGTTCGCTAACTTCAAAGTGCACAATGAAAGTCCCTCATAACATTCTCAAATCATCGCAAATATCGCTGCGCCAACATTAAAATATTCAATGGTTCAATCTAATTTACCATTGAATAGAGCACAAGAACAACTCGATGAAAAGAGCACACAATTAACAGTGCTCTAGGAGTTCATATGCAGTGTAAGTTTATCGGCGCTATCTATGTAACAGCAATTTATTATAAAAACTGGCAAAACAATTAATGACAAACAAAACATCAATTGTACCGGTCCAATAACAGAATAATCTAAACCTAAAACAACAATTAAACATGCTAATTTAACGATATAATCAAAAACTCGAAAACAACGTAAATGTCCAATCACAGCTCACCAGTAGCTGCCGCGGCAGTGGTAGCAGTAGTAGATGCCGGTGTAGCACTTGCAGTAGTATTCGTCTGCGAAGCCACGGGAGTGCTGGCCGTCTTACCAGCCGAAAGCGAGAAACTCGGAAAGGCAGCAGTAGTGGTAGTAGATGAGGTACTACTCCCAGAAGCAACCCCAAATCCAGTAAAAGAAGTCGATACCGTAGCCGCCGTAGACCCTGTTGCCGCACCTGTACCGAGTGAAAATCCTGTAAACGCCTGCCCCGCTCCTGCTGTCTTTGCTGGCGTCGTTGCGGCCGTAGTTGCCGCAGTATTCAGAGAGAAAGTCGGCATTGAACTAGCACTAATAGCAGCAGTAGTAGTAGTAGTAGTGGTGGCAGGAGTTGTGGTGGTAGTGGTGGGGGCATTAGGAGTGCCGAAAAGCGGCTTGGAAGGCGAGGGAGTGGTAGTTGCGGCGGGGGCAGTGGCGAAACCGAAGGAGACTTGGCTGATGAGTGGAGATGAGGATGTGGCAGGGGAGGGTGATGAGGCTGGTGGTGTGAAGGAGAAGGTTGTTGGTGATGGGGTGGTGGTTGTGGTGGTGGGAGTTGTGGTGGAGCCGGGGAATTGGAACCCGGTCGATAGCGAGGAAGTGCCGAATAATGGGGAAGGCGAAGCGGAGGTAGTAGTGGCGGTAGAGGAGGAGGAGGAGAAGGAGGGGAATGGGGATGAGGTGGTGGAGGAGAACAAGGGGGAGGGAGAGGAGGAGGTGAGGGAGGCGCCGAAGAGGGTGGGAGGAGCTGCGGCGGTGGAGGTGGTGGTGGTGGTGGTGGAGGTGGCGAAGTTGAAATTGGGGGTGGTTGATGGGGTGGTGGAGGTGGGGAAGCCGAAGGAAGGGGTGGTTGATGGGGCGGAGGAGGAGGAGGAGGAAGAGTTGGCTAAGCCGAAGCCGAAAGCGGGAGAGGAAGGGGGGGCGGATGAGGAGGGGGGAATGGGGGCGAAGTTGAAAGCTGACGTGGAGGTGGTGGGGGCCCCGAAAGTGGGGGTGGTGGTGGTGGGTGCGCCGAAAGTGGGGGCGGAGGTGGTGGCGCCGAAGAGGGGAGAAGGAGTGGTGGCGGTGGTAGTGATGGCGCCGAAGAGGGGGGAAGTGGGGGCGCCGAAAGCGGCGGGGGAGGAGGAGAAGGAGAAGGGGGAGGAGGAGGAGGAGGGGGTGGCGGAGCTGCCGAAAGGAAAGCCTGACATTTTTATTTATTTTATTTTTTTTGTTTTGTTTTTCTTGTTTATTGGGGTTTTGAGGGAGAGGGGTGTTTTTGAATTTGCTAGAGATTCATTTAGGCACCAAGGGGTTTATTGGGGTTTTGAGGAAGAGTTTGTTTTTCGAGCATCATTTTCACGCTACCGAGAAGCCTAACTAGCATCATTTAGCCCAATTTACTTTATTACCAATCACCCAAAACATATAATCGAAAAAATTATAGAAAATATATTATATTTAAAGTATATGTAGATATGCATCTAACAATATAGATTTGTCATATTTTCAAATAAAAAATTATGAACTATTAGTAATCAAAATATCACCTCGACAACCACATATGAAAAAATGAGTGGTTTGGAGGGAGTAACTTTTAGTTAACGTCCTTATGTGATAATGAGATAAGCCAAGCTTGCAATAAGCTTTAGCTCGGTTTGCGAGTAGCTTATTCAAAACAGACTGTTGTGGGTTCGGCTTGAGTTCAAGTTTGACTCAAGACATTAAGGCATGGCATACCTAATTAGATTCGAAAAGCTTGTGAGCAATTCGAGTTTAAAATATTACAAACACTTGGTTATGACTATCTTTTTGTAGATATAAAAAGACTAATTGATCTAACTCGGTTAAGCATCTAAATGGCCAATTTACCTCTTTCGTCACAATTGTAATTTTTCCTCCCAACCTTAATATCGTCGTCTTTCACATACACGATTTTTCGACATCACCACCTTTTTCCCTCCACGAAGTAGATTCTGAT
This sequence comes from Corrigiola litoralis, assembly GCA_901111285.1. NCBI lineage: Eukaryota > Viridiplantae > Streptophyta > Magnoliopsida > Caryophyllales > Caryophyllaceae > Corrigiola > Corrigiola litoralis. The sequence continues at coordinate 5,167 of CAAKMY010050855.1, read as the reverse complement.
TTTGTTCTTCCTTGAGTTGGCAAAACACTTCGTTTGGGTAAAATTTTAGTTTCTGATTTCAAACGAACACCTCCGACCTTCTTTTCCGCCACATTTGTTGTCATAAAAGCACTAATACGGGACCATGTTTACTCCTTAGTAATGGTCAAGATTCATGTACAAAGCAATTTATCACCCAACCAGGAGGTTTTAACGAAAATAATGAGGGGGTTAAACCCGCATTAATGTTAAGCCATAAAGGGCGGGACAAGGGGTTGTCAAGGTTGTGGGGGAAGAGGATAAGTAGAAAAATGGTTGGGTGAAAAAGAAATAATATAATAAAGAAGGGGGTGGTTGAAGGCGGCAGGTGGGCGTGGAAGGAGGTTGATGAAGAGGGTTGGAGAGAGATAATGTGGACTATCAGTATCATTGAATAATTGTTGAATATTTCTTTTTGGCAAAACCATTCTAATTAATTTCAACTTATGATTATGTTTGTATGCGGTCGGGATTTCCTCATTCTCCCTCGAACTTATGTGGTCGATTCATTGTGCAAGTTACCATACGGCGTTCTCTTTTTATTTCGCATGTTTTACTCTGTTCAGATATATAGTACATAATTGGCGTAAAATGTGAAAAACGGAAAATTAATTTTACACATAAGTTACAAATAATTGATTTAAGTGTAATATTTAATTACATAGAAGACCTTTTTCTCATAATCAAACTTTAGAAGCCCAAGTTCCATGAAATCCGAGAGGAAAAGCTAGTGATTTTGGAACTTCTATCCTCGCAATAAGGGCACCTCTTTCTCCAAATAGCTTTGGATCCAAGATCAACAAATAACACATTCGATGTGAAACTACATACTACACATTTAAGATAGTAATTGTTAGAAAACAATAACATAAAATGTTTTATTACCTAGCAAAGGGTATGAGAGACATGACATGCTTACAATCTTCATGATATGCTACAAGAAGAACTACAATAAGAAGATGTTAGTTTGAATCTCTCAACTTTCTGGTACAATTAGAGATTTATTTCCCAATTTTTCCACATTAAATGGAATTCTTAAAAAGAAAAAGAAACAATTCATATAAAATGTGTATTATGTCCTTTATCATTGATTCTTCTCTTTACTTTAAGTGAAAAATCCAAGTTTTTCTGCACTTGGTGATAGCAATGTAGGAAATGATTTAAGAAGGTGTTGTTTATTTTAGTAAAACAAACAATACCTATTGTCACCTAAAAAACCAAACAACACTTATAAATTAAACAAAGATCAATGTGTAAGATTACCATGATTAACTCTGCTTTCAATGCATACCTATAAAATGTTATATGCTTTTAGTGTAAACAAATAATGCTTTACATTAATTTGCATAATATCTGTACTATGAATAATGGTGTCTTCCACAAGAAAGTAATTTGGTAAAAATAAATTCTCACCTCTACAACAAGAAGATACCCATCGTCTTCCAAAAATGACTCTTTTGAGACAAACATGGGTTCCCCAACAAATCGACGACCACCAGCAGACCATGTGTGTACATTATTATTCAATGTATCGACTTTTACTACAGTGTCAAATGGAAAATGTGGTAGTGTTTGATGATCACCAGAAGAGGCAGCTGCATATACATATTTGTGTTTATAACCTGAACATTGAGAATTAATAGTAGGAAAATCGGACGGTCTACACCAATTATCTAAACGTGACACAAAGCACACACGATGATTGTTTTCTCTTTCTAACTTGACGGTCACCTGTAATTTATGAAAGTATTATGAGTATTCGTTAAAATGAAGCCTTATTTGATAAAGATGTGATGAAGACGAGTAGGTATAAAAGAAGAAACCTCAACAAGATGTGGCAACAACTGTTGCTTTTGGTTTGTACGGTTCATGCCAGATGGCTCTAGTACGCCACTTTGCCAATTGTATCCTACATTTATTCATGTCAATTTTGATTACTCGTTAAAGATGTCATAGTTTGGAACCTTGATTCCACACAACTTGCTTTTGAGTAAAATATATGTGAACACCTCCCTAACATTAGGATATAAGAGCCATAACTTGTTTTTTTTAGAAAATTATATGAGATATATTGTATAGTCTCATAACAAATATTTGAATGATAAATTATTTTCAAACTTACCAAACATATTCTCAAAGTTAAACCACTCGTAAGCACAAGCACTTGCATGTATTTGAATTGACAAATTCCCATCATCGTCTCTATCTTCGAATGCATTAGCAATATGTAATAACCACAATTGTGGAGCTTCAATAGGTTGTTTCCAAGTTTCACAATGGTTAAAAAATCGAGGAAGAATATATATAGGCGATGTTGGCTCGTTGTGATTTATCGATAATGCAGATATCATGGGTGCTATCCCAAAAATGGCTGCAACTGACCCTACAAAGGAATAATTTAACAATAGATACATACCTATCATGAGATGATAGACATGATTTCTAAGCATATAGATGAAACAAATAGAGAACAAATACATACATACCTATGCCATCAAGCTTGATACGGTTGCCAAGCAATACATAATGTGTACTTGTAAAAGCCCAATCATGAATGAACAAATGATGTGGTATTTCGAACTCTCTTGCGTTTAGCAACTTAAAGTTGAAGTCAAATTCTGAAAAAGTAGTACATAAACAACGATCATATAAACAAATCATTCAAACGGTGAGACGGAGTAAAATAAACATGGGTATTATTAAGATATAATTGTTTATGTACTCATCCCTCAAATCGCCAATACACAAACATGCTAGTGTAAATATATAAATGGAGCTACAATTAGAATGTCAGTAAGTCACTGTCTCCTATAATACCATAATACAATTTCTAACTGGTGCATATTTCAAATAATTATTTATAATAGTTATTGAAATAGATGATATTTATTAATCTTTCCTATTGTGATATATGATTATTGGGGTTGAGTGAAAACGTACCATAGAAAGTGAAATGACTCATAGGAAGTAACATATCTTCCGCATTACATGTGAGAATTATAAGTCTTTTTCGTTGAGCATCAATTTTGTAATGAGATAATAATCGTTTCGGAGGCATCTTGAAGAGTCCTTTCCGTCAACATGCAAAGCAAAGGAGTCATTAATAGTTTAATAATCATTTATGGTTTTTTTTCAGGACGTGAGAGCAAAAATGCATTGTCAAGAAGTTACCAGATAGAATAGGCTTTAACACATGAGCAAGAACGCCCCATGGGTGCCATTGATTCATACTTGCTTCAATAGAGATAACTTCATTTCCACTTTTGTTATCATTGATGAGATTGAACTTGCCAATAGTATCCAACGTAAGAGGATCAATTTCATAAGGTAATCCACCTTCCCACAAGCAGAACAAACGTCCACCCCATCTTAAGATGCTAGTATTTGCCACATTTTTCATCACTTTAGTATTAGCAATCATCTTACCACCTTTCAACACAGAAAATGGGCCTCTATGAGTAAACCTCCAAGACCCATTTACTGGATCGCATTCTTCCATTTGGGCCTCAGTTTTAACATACCGTGCCGAGAATCTCACTTCTCCATTAGGCCCATCAATTTCAAAGGCCCTCACATAACCATGACCATCAAGTGGGTTGATTGTCGACCCATAGTCATCAATGAACAGGCCCGGCCCAGTGAGGTAGTACGTCCCACTTGGGAAGTCTTTCGGAATAGCACCATCAACTATGTTAAGTTTTATAGGAGATGGCACTTCCAACCTTTGTGACATGAACAAAAATTGGTAGTCCCAAAAGGCCACTTCCTCGTCCACCTCTAGGGATGATGACAAAGTAGCCGATGTTGAATTAGATAGTTTCCGGTGTGTAATGATATTGGGCTGAAATCGGACGTTGCAAGGTGGTTGCAACGGATTTCGTGGCCGAAAGCTGATTGGGGTGATTAATCTGTAAGGTTTGGCCTGCATCTCTAGAGAGGTTGCGGAGATATATATGTTAAAGGTCAAGGATTGTAAGGTGGTATGTGCATGGCTATGCAATAAGTTGGCGATGCTATATATATACTCAGTCTAGACCAAGCAAAGTGCATGGAATGATTCGGCTCAACTAAAGATTTTCCAATGGTATTGGACAATAATTACGAGAGGTTTTTTCAGTGCTTAGCTCTGCATGGACATATGGCGGACAATAGTTGTTTAAAATGCCATAAGTATGCCACCAATTCATTTCTCGTAAGTGGCTTGCTAAGTTTCTAGCTAGTGGGGCTTAATTCTGTGACATAATTGACATGAAAATTGTGTGAACAACGAGGAGAAACTAGTCAGCATAACGGAGGGAAATTTTATGTTTGACCATAGAAGGAATTTCAGGAAGGAGTTGGAAATAGATAGGGGCCTCAAACATGAAGAAAAAACTTTTTGCACAAACTTTTTAACATTTTAACCGTTCGATTGGCATCTCATCACAGACTCACAGTGATCATCTCTGTGTGCCCATCATCATTCTTAGAGCTACACGAGACTATATGACATTAGTGGCCATATTGGTATAATCAAGTTGTTTTAGTGCATGTACTGTTGCATAGCTTGACATTCCTTTTGTCTCCACTAGTGCTCTCATACCTTTCCCGATGTCCCCTGCATATAATCCTATTTTGATGAAGAAAGAACTGCAATGATACATGGTTGATGTCAACTCAATTGTCTCGGCAGCTTAAGTTTTAAAGAGTCATGATGAAAAAAGTGGCAGCTCCTGAATTTGAGTCCTACGTAGTGCGCACCTAGTAGTTACAGTACACAATTTTTTATTGTTGTTGAAGGGAGTGCATATAGTCAACCAAAATACTATCAATTTTAATAGGCAGAGCAAACAACTATAGTGTTGTCGGGTGTAAGGAACTAAGGAAGGCACAAAGCACAACTTCATCATAACTAAGTCGTGGTCTCGTGGATATAAACTTCATTATGAATTCATGATCCTCTTATTTTTTTTAATTATTTATAGACATTACTTACAAAACCTGGATAAACACAAATGTGGTGGAAGATAGTTGTGTACATTACAAGCTACGGAGCATTTTGTATGTCTATGAGTTTTTTGTTTTTTTTTTGACAAAAATTAAATGACTGAATTAAAAAAGCGCAAACTAAAAATTAGGGAGCAACCATGGAGACTCCATGGTGGATCCT
>CAAKMY010050843.1:0-10853 GCA_901111285.1 Corrigiola litoralis | reverse complement strand
GGGGAAAGGGGGGGGGGGGATGCAGGTAGGTTGAGAAATTTGGTGCTACCAGAAAAGTTTCTTAGTAAGCTCAAGGGCTTTCTACTGTTCGGTTCTCTTCTAGTGTATATCTGACATTCCCTGCATCACAAATTCATAATGCGGTCATCTGAGTAGAATGCATTTTTATTTTTTATTCTAATTTAGTCTGTTTCTGCAGACTGTTGATGAAATATATAAGATTGCTTCTATAGCACTTAGTCCCAATGTACCAGCACAAATATTTGTAAGTTTCCGAAAAGCTTTGTAGTTTCAACAGGTCTTCGATATTTGTATGTGTTTAGTCACGTGTCTTTTTTCTCTTTAATAGATGGGGTTGATGGTCAATCCAGTAAAGCCTGGGGATATCTCATATCTTAAGTATGAACAAGAAAGGTAACGTTCCTCACTGTATTCATTTATATTCAGAAACTTGTGTAGAAGAAGATAAACTTCTCCACTGTATTGAACGACACAATGATCTCTGCACATCCAGTGGGGTAGGATGCATCAACTTTTTGTATTCGTGCTACAATAGAAAAGATTGGGTAGTTTGATAATATATTTGAATAGCACGTAGAGCTAATTACCGTGTCTAGATTGAAGAAAGGACATGACATGTAGGTTGGTTGGTTGGTGATGATTTTCCAATGTCATGTGATATCATAGGCATTAGAGTTGTTAATAATGCATTGAATTTGCAGCAAAGGGATCCTGGAATCATTGAGGAAGAGAGCACGAATAATGACTGATGGATTTAACAGCTGTAGAAATGTCGTTTGCAACTTCACAGAAGGTAAAGCTTACTTAATTCCCTTGTTTTATTTTTCCCTCGGTCCTTTTTCATTACCATGTGAAAAAGGTCATGTTGATGATAAATCCTGGATGCAGGTGCCATGTACTCTTTTCCTCAAATCCGCTTGCCACCCAAAGCAATAGAGGCTGCAACAAAGGCTGGCAAACATCCTGATGTTTTCTATTGTCTCAAGCTCTTGGAAGCCACTGGCATCTCCACTGTTCCTGGATCAGGATTTGGGCAGAAAGAAGGGTACTCAAACTCATCTTTCTCTTTTAACTGTAATATGATCTTTGATTTCATATCAAAATGCTTTAGTATATATTCCAAGATCCCAATTTTCAACCATCAGTATCATTTTTCCCTCTTGGCTCTTTCTTCAGTTTATACCAGACAAGAGTAACTTTAATATACTATCCTGGTTGTCTATGATAAGGTTGTAATGCACAATTATTTCTTCATTTAAATCTTTTTCTGAAAACCTTTGTCCTTACTGTGATTTATCATATGATTGGTTCATTTTGGTCTTAGCTTATGTAACATCAAAAGGTGGGTTTTTCATTAATGTTTTCCAAGTAAAATAAAAGTCATTTTCAGGGACTTTTGCAAACGAAACATTAAGTTTTCTTGCTTTGAATAACTCATTTTCGATTTGGTTCCACAGCAGTAAGCAACTTCACAGGTTGTGTTAGTAAACTCGTAGATAACTTTACTGTACGTAACAATCTGTTACTTATGTACCGCTGAAATGCTGAATGATAAGCCATAATCCTTTATCCTGTAACAGGGTCTTCCATTTGAGAACCACTATCTTACCAGCTGAGGAAGACATGCCTGCAATTATGGAAAGCTTTAAGAAGTTTAATGATGAGTTCATGGAGCAGTATGAGGATCACCGAGGATACTCCAGGCTGTAACCGTAAGCCATATCTCTTTGGGCGTCATAACCAGTGAGCTAATGTATACTCTCTCTCAAATGATGCTTGTACAATACTAAAGCAAATCGATGTACATTGTACACTATATGCAAGTCATGATTGTAAACTCGTGGATGATTTTCTAAAACAATTTAATCGTCGCTTTTATTTTTCTGAAAACCCGTTTTACCTTCATAATCCAAGTACTTGTAGAAAAACACATGGCATGTGAATATCTCTGTAGATGTTCTGGTTCACATACAAGCAACAGTAAATTAATGAACGACAACATAGACTACAGGATCTTTCACATGGGAGTATACATAGGTAAGTGGAAACAAACTGAAGCTTACATCACACAAGTGTAATATTATTGTTTTAAAAAGTCTTGTATGAGACTATCCAATTTTAAGTTAATATTAAACCGTTTTAAAGTGGTCATTTTTTAGTTTAGAGTGATATGTTCTTCTTAGTGTTGATAATCACTTTAAATCAATTTTCGATCGAATTAAACAGTCTTTTTATATAATTTATGTTGTTTATCTAGTTTCTTTCTAGCAGTAATATGAGGGATGTGTGTCTAAGACCAAGTGGTATACTATTAATATTCCTGAGGGAGTGGGACAACGAAGCATTTTCTGTCCCTTTGTAATGGTAAGTGGCAGCGAAATGCTGCTTATTTAGTTATTACTAATACTTGTGTGTTTGATTCATGAGAAGAGACAGAGTTCTCGGCTCTGCCATGTTTTTTTAGTTAGTTATTTTCTCTTCTTGGATTCTTACTTTTTAGGATGGAAAACGAAGTGTATCGCTGTCCTAAGTCAGACCTTCAATTTATATTTACCTTACAGTTTGAACTACTCTTTAATGTAATAGTAGTGTTCAATTGGGTGAAGGGCACAATACCTTATGAATGTAGGGCAGGACTTTAATTCCACATGGGTATATTTGGACCTTCGGTGAATATATTTGTCTCTGCATAGCGACTAGAAGACTAGTAGTTGATCAGTTTTAGTCAAGAGGAATACAAAGATGTAGTTTTTTTTCTTTCTTTCTGAACAGTAAGGGCTTTAGATGGAACCTCCAGCTTGAGGGTTAGGGCTATGCCCTATGAGTGTAGAATTATCTACTCACCAAACTCTCACGCGTCTAACTCTAAAGATAGGGAAGTAAAGTTGGGTAATGCAGGACTTTGGGCATGAATTTTAACTCTTCGGATTTTCTGCCAAATTTAGTTGGCGAATATTTTCTTTTCAATTTTTTTGTAAGGAGAATTATCATACATAGCTGTTTCTCTAACTGTTAGTGATTAATCAGTTGATACTCTGTTGGCAGTTCTGTTACTGTTATTGTTATTATAACGTAGGGATAAGGTTGTGCAAACCTGACGAACACCCTTGCTTGTACAAGAGCCTCTTTGTAAGAGCGAGTTAACCCACGGCACCCACCGACCAACAAGTCATGAGTTTGCAAACTCAAATACCTAACAAACACCCAGGACAGGAGGAGACCATGCTTGAGATAGATCGTATAGATAGGTAAATTAATGCGAATTGATAGTTTTCTTCTTAACGAAAAACAGAAGAACATAAAGGACATAAAATTGAATAATGCGCGCCAAGGTCTGTTTGTTACTGCACCAACTTCTGACTTCACTAGAGATACTAAGTTGTCTAACGTCATGTTTGGTCATCAATCAATTTGAAAGCCCTAGATATACGGAGCATCCCAAGCGTAATTAATTGTGGGTGAAGATCAGAGTAACTAAGAGTGGTGGTCCAAACTATATACGGATTGAACGGGACATGCTGAGTTTGAAATGAATGCTATGTCACCTGCGGGGGGTAAAGCAGCAGCATTGGGAAACCTCATGAAGTGAAATTAATGCATGAAGCACGCATATGGTGTCCATTTTTAACCAGATCCCTTCATACTGATCATTTCTACTTTCTAGTTTCTACCCTTTTATTCCTAGTCTCTATGCCAAATACTAGTTCTCTTGGTTAACGAAAGCCAGTATTCTTATGCTAAGGGCTAAATTATCCTCCTCAATAAAAATGTGTATCTCTTGGTATGGAGTTCACTTCGATCTGTTTTATTAGCAAAAGAATTGGTTTTGCGGGTGGTTCTATTTGTCGCAAACTTCCCCGAGCCCTTTCTAGGTGAAGATCCTTTGTTCCGTTTCATATCTTATATCTTATCTCAACACCTTCTTAGTTTGACACATACCGACTCCAAATACAAAAGTATTGTATAGATGATGTGCCATGAAATGAAGATGTTGGTACAACAGATAGGAAACCAAATGGAATAGGGAATCTCCACTATCTCCCAAATTTAAATATTGATCAAGCACAAGCGGAAATTGGTAACATACCACAAAAATTATAATTTGAATTACTGAAAGTGATAGGAACCATACTCAGTGATTTAGAATTTCTCAGTGGAAATTAGGACTCTCTTATAAGAAGGTAAGAAGTTCATATAGACAATCTTCTATCAAGACGAATTCGGTAGATAGACTCCCTGCACGCTAAGTCACATCATATTTTATTGAGCTTATGTATGTAGATGGACTCCCAAGCCCCAATTGTGGTACAGAAAAAAAAATCTTTAGATCCCAAAGTGTACCAATTAGAATGAAAACGGAGGTTGTTTGACTGTTTCTGATAGAAGCAGATGGGATATGTGAGTGATCTTAAGATAACAACCGTAAGATTTTTTTTCTTTTGTGAGGTCATCTCACTTTCTTCATGAGCTAAACATATTACAAGCAAAAGGATATGCGTATACACATGAAAAAAATGGTTCCAGTGAGGTCATCATTCTACACATAAGTATGTATATACACATGCAATACACTCCTTTGGTGCATAATTAATGATTATCCTTATAGATATAGTAAGAATATACTATATTTTATCATTTGAGTTAATTTAATATATAATATTTAATTAACATTGTAACAAAGTTACCATCTGTAGATAAAAAAAATGACCAACTTATAATCATATTAGTTAAAATTAAACGGTCTCGTATAAGACTATGCACGTTGAGAAGGATTTAAATTATATATTGGCCTTAATAAGCAAGAACAACCTATAAAGAAAAGAAAATATTACATTCATGAATGCTAATAGTTTAACCCCCGGCCCTTACAGTCTTGCTACTCCATATTTTTCGAGAATCCGCTACTTCAATATACAATGCTGAAATCATTCAACTGTGCCTCAGGAATGTATTTGCTCCTCCAATGTTAGCTCTTTCACTATGCATAAATCAAACTACATATTTGTTGCTATATTTTCCGAAAAGCCTCAAAAAGCTTGTTGGTGGATATATGGATAGTTAATGGGGTTTGTCCGGTAAGATCGCACCTATTGGTCTATTGCCACTGTGTATCTTATCCGTTATTGGCTCTGTATTGCATACATGAGCACTTGCCGCTTAGCTCCAAGGTCCACTTCTGAGTTTGCGCCCTTCCCCACCCCCTGAAAATTGAAAGAAGTAAGCAACATAACACTAAGAACTAAGAAGTGATGATCCGAAGTTCTTTGCAGTTTAATCATTCAAAATATGTAGAGAATTGTAATTAATATACGAGCATATTCTTACATGCATGAGCTCATTGGTCATTGCACTTGAATCTTGATCTTTAAGTGTAAAAATAGTAGTAACAGTTACACCACTCCTTGGAACATATTTAACTTATAGTTGGTTCATCAGCCATGGTCAATTTAACTAGCCATGGGCACTTTATAGCCTAATTAAAAAAATTGAAAAGTACAAAGAGTTTACTGAATCAAAGATATCTATAGCGCGAAATAAAACTCTAGAAAGCAGTGCAAACATTGAAAAACTTAAACATCATTACACATCCTCCTGGAAAATTAAGTTGTAGTCCACTAGTATAACTCTACAAATCCCAAAATATGGAAGAAATTTTAACAGGTCAGATAGAATGTAGTGCTAAATTGTAGAACTTCAACAAAGCTTAGAGAACCGAGTTCGCTGAAAGAGAGGTAGACTGACTGACTAGACAATAGAGCTGTTGAAGATCCCGGAACCAAAAACAATGCCGCCAAAATCCCAAGTCAATCGTGGTGAGCTCAAAAAGGTTCACTTGAAAACCACTTCACGTACTTCTGCCCACGGTTAGCTCAATTTCACGGGCACCCACTTTACACTTATCGCTTTATCAGACATAGATGATGTAAAACTAGTCACTTTTTGATGTAAATTGACCAATTTTACTGTAATATTGGGTTAAGCAATTTGTGACTGCTTCTAATATCAAGTTAAAATCAAAACTTTTTTTTAATAGTTATATACGGCCAAACACTCCTCCTTTTGTTATCCTTGAATTGGAGGGAACTTTCTGCGCTTATTTTTCTCTTCCTTTGTTTAGCTCACGAGTTTCCTCGGGTTCCCTTTCTCTCTCATCTTATTATTATACAATCTCCTCCTTCATTTAAAACCGTGTTTATTCTTCTTTGTGGTACACTCAATGCATAGGCTGTAAAGCTCGAAGTTGACATATTTTTCTTAAACACAAAAGTGCTCCTCAAAGGAAGCTAAGCAAGAACAAGAAAGCACACAAAACTTTCTTTGATTATATTCCTACTGCTTCCTCAATAGTGTACCTTATACCCCCTATAATTCCGCACTCACACTCCTAACATTTTTCATATTAAGGTACGAAAATGGGGTTTTCATCATCAGAAAAATCACCAAATAACAATGGTGGTTGGGTTATAGCTGGGATCCCTTTAAGGGCTCCCCTTAAGCCAATATACACTGCAGTTGTTGCTCCCGTGGAAGGCGAATTTGAAAGGAAGACTACTAGCCAAAAGTCACAAGATCATCACAATGATAGTAGCCATTCTCATGACTACTACCCTACAACTCCAACCTCAGAAGGGTCGAGGATTCCGGCAAAGCTACCGTGCCCGGCGCCACCACGAAAGCGAAAGACTGCCCCTGCTAGGTGCAATGGTAGCAAGGTGTATAATGGTAAAAGAGAGTTCTTTGCTGCTCCTCCTGATTTGGAAGCTGTTTTTATACGCCGCCATGTTGGTTGTTAGAGTACTATAGTTCTAATTTATCAGGACTCAGGAGTATTGTTAGCCTAATTATAGTAGTAAGATTGCTTATCAATCTGAATTATGGTGTGCTTGTTGTACTGCATGTGGAAATGATCTCTTGTTATCGTTGATCTTAGTTAGGTGTTGTAGAAGAGGTCCTCTATGTAAGTGTAGAACTAGTAGCTAGTTCACCTAGTTGTAAGAAGTTCTTACGATTTCTTATGTGTACAGGAAGTTCGACTTTTCAGTAAAAATTATTGCTACTTCCCTACTTACATGTGTGATAAGTTCCTACTTTGTACTGCAGAATTTTGGTGCAGTTTCCATATCAAGCTTTTGCTAATTTCAGGGTATTGGGTGTTCATGCGGATTTATGCAAATTCGAAAGCTTGCTATCTATTACCAAGAGTACGGAAATTCCATATTTGTCAAAATAATAATTTATTCAGTTAAAACTAGCTAGCTATATACGGAGTAAATGAGAAAATGAGATTTCTGTTTTGTCCCTACAAAATTGAAACATATTGATGAGTGATGACCATGCATGAATCTTAACATTTTGCGAATTGAGAATCAGAATATGCTTTAGTAGTTACAAATATTGTCTCTTTATTGAAAGGTTGAGATTTCAATATCATATGTATATATATTGGTGAACTTTTTTAAGACAAAAAGCATTAATATTTCCGCAAATTGCTGGCTCGTTATTCTTTAAGAATTTGTTTTCAGCTAAGGTTCATGCATAATTTTTATATAGGATATCCTTGTTTTGACAAGCTACATTACATAATCTTAAAATATAGTTGCCTGCCAAAGCAAGGAGCAACCTTTTCAGTAGCACTCTATACTTAATTCTTGTTGGCCATCATCACACCATCATCAATCGTTTGATGCCCTCAAAAATTTCCTTTTGGATCATGAATGTGAATGTAGTAGCATGTAGGTCAATATGGACGCTCACTACAGTCTAGAAACAGAAGAACTGTTGAAAAGACTACTGTGGCAAAGAAATACCATAACAAATGCGGAGTACTAACGTAGAAAGCTCAAATCATATACCTTACTTTTTGATAGGGAGTATAAGTGAGGAGTAAGGCTTTTAGCCTTATCTCATAATCGGAGTTCAACATAGCTGCTCAAAAGACATACTCTGATTCAAAGTGTTAGCTGCTTCAATATATAGAAATATATAAGGACCAAAAATATATACAATGGCTAGTGTATATGGTCTAATACTTGTAAAAGATTGTCCAAAGCACATCACAAGAATCTATCCCTCTGTGCATGAACATCGGCAAAAAAAACATGACCTCTTTGTCCTCTGACAAAGCTTGACGATCAGAAAAGACTGCAAATTCCATCATCCTCGGTTGAAGGCTTGAAGCCTCCCAATCTCCCTACTCCAGTACTCCTTGTGAACCCCACTACACATGTCTTGTTTCGATAGCATGGACGGACTACGGAGTAAATGTAAGCTAAGAAGTTTCTCTCTCTCATGCTTTGTCATAAAGTTCCTCTCTTTTTAAATTTCTTATGTGGGTATTCGAATAAATGACAAGCCACATATGGAGGAGAATTAGATTAGAATCCTATGTGAATATGAGATGGACACTTTATCTAATTATCTTACAGTTTTTTTATCTCCAAGTTTAAACTAAAGTTGAATTTCTAGACCAATTAGTGAACCTAGCTCTAGCACCTTCTTAGCATAAAGCAGCTTTTTATTTATTGCATAGTGATGAAGAATGACGAATTTTATGTTATACGGAGGAGAACGTATATGGCTCAGTATAGGTATTATTAATGCCAAATGTTACATGTTTATATTATATATACTTTTTTTGTGTCTATAATATAGGTGGCAGTAAATTTAGCTAAACCGGCATTAAATTTTTGTATTTAGGTTAGGTAAGGAATTAGGCTTGGGAGTGATATTAGGGGGTTGGAAATTACCAAAGGAAGAAGATTCTAATATCTAAAGATGGATGTAACATCTTTTTTTTTAGATATTCCAAATTTGTTACAATCATTAATGGCAAGTATCTAACAAATCTTATATTTTATTTGTACATTAATTTATTTTTCTTAAATACAAATAAGTTCCTTATATCTTACACTATTCCTTACTCTTATCTACAATTTATACTCATTGAATCAAATTTTCTTTTAGCTTAATAAGACGGTCATAATTAGTTAAATACACCCAAAGTGACCCAAAAAATTGATTTATATTGGAAGACGATTTTCATAAAAATAATTTGGTAATATATATTGCAGAGATTGATAAAGTTATTTTAAATTATATTATTGATGATTTTGCTTGTTTAAAAAACCATTAGGTACAATTTTCAATGTAATTTTCATAACACAATGAATAAATAATTATTTTTTAATATTAATAATTAAGTCATCGACCTCTGTAGACTCTTTATTTGTATATTCATTTATTCTTATTACGTATAGATAAGTTCCTTAAATCTTATATTAAGGGTGGCTTAAATGTGAAAGGCTGAATTTTTTTATTTATTTTTCAAAGATACTTACCATTAAAAAGAAGATTACATACAAAAATAGATTTAAGAATCTATCTCCCTACCTAATTCTCACCTTAATATCATACCTAAACCTTACTCCTTACTTACTTGTAAATTTACTGCCGGTCTAGCTAAATTTACTGCCACCTATATTATAGACACAAAAAAGGTGTCTATAATATAGACATGTAACAGCCTCCATTATTAATATATAGACTCCATCCATTCCATTAGATAATTTTGGTAGTGATTTAATACTTATAATAATTCTTAAGCTAAACGCTAAAACGAGGTATTTATCTTTATTTTTTGTTATCATTGTTTATATTATTGATTTTTAAGCTAGGTCTTTTTCTTAAGTAGGTAAATATTTGGAAAATTTTGGGGGCCTCACGTAGTCGACTTTACTACCTTTGGAGTTGACGCAACACTAAATAGTTGGCATTTATTCAGATTTTTTCTTACATGCAACTTACAAATATAAGCTATTTTAAATGGATAAAAAAATCTATTTCGTGAAATCTTATATAGAGGGTAAAATAATATAGGATTTACATCAAACAACTTTCCAATAACAAATATATTTGGGTAGGCAGTTTTGCCATTAGTTATGGACTTATGGTCAATCATATTAGCTTTCAAGATACAAAAAGGAGATTTTAAGATAAAAATATGAGTTTTCAAAATTTAATGGTATGAGTTTTTCAAATAAAAATGCAATGTGAGCTTTTAAAACTATGTATTCAAATCTTAAAAGCTTTTTTTTCCTGAAAACTCAGATTTTTAAGCTCAAATATAATTTCTGATCAAATCATCCAATCCAAATATAAATCTTTCAATGATTGTATTCTTTACACGAAGTGTTATATACCAAAGAAAAATCAACTATTCAACCATATAACAAGAACTCCGTATGTATAACCAAGATGTAGGGGAAGCTCAATTTTGTAACTCCTAGCAAGAGTTAAGTGAAAAGTTGGGTTTTTAAAAAATGTGACGAAGTATTGGGAGAAAACCTAATCTTGGGAGTTCAGTTGTCCAATTAAACAATGACAGCCTTGGGATCGGAGCAGCTGATGGACTCAATCGTTTTCTAACACGTCGTATCAGTTTACTGCAACTTGCACTTGGCTAATAGTGAGTGGTCCTTGCTAGTGGAGTTTGCTATCAAGCTTCTACGCATTGCAAAATACAAAAGTGAAGTATTAGAGACCACATTGAAGCACCATAAAAAAAGAAAAAAAAAAAAGACTATTGATCTCATCAAGTTTAGAGCATTTATAATGGTGAACAAATTTATGTTCTTAGAAGCCTTAAGAACCAAAAAACAATATGAAAACAAAAAATCATCCACAATTAGTCCATACTAGTTGTGAAGCCCGTGCGATGCCCGGGCCTCATATAATTACTCTTTTTTTTTTTTTTTTTTTTGCTTTTATAGTGATTTTTGTTTTAAATCCCTAAATTAGTTAAAGAACGTACTATTGTTTAGATTATTTATGCT
>CAAKMY010050820.1:0-10198 GCA_901111285.1 Corrigiola litoralis | reverse complement strand
TCTCTCTCTCTCTCTCTCTTTCTAAAACTTTATCAAAAAATTTATCTCTTCTTAGCTTCAAAAACACTAGGACAATGGTTCCCATCCTTTTTCCCCTGACTTAAGCATTCTCTTATTGTAGCTTACAGTATCTTTACTAAAATACTAGAAATAATCAGTGGAGTCAATAGTGAAGTACGGCATTTTTATCTCCAAGACTAAACTACTAGTAGTACGCAACAGTGAAGACACTCAGGCAACTTTTACGGAGGTTTTTACAATACAAGACGCGAAAGTACCATAAAAAACTAATAACTTACTGAAAACATCTAAACCCAAACAGCCCAACAGTTTGTAGTACTGCATACTAAAATTAAGAGAATGATAAGAATATAGCTTGTATAAATACTCCGTGTGAATGAGTCACGTAAGCAAATTTTCAAGATGGCTACTGTCCCCTATAATCAAGATGCCGCTAAATGATTAAGTACAACATTACATGAAACAGCTCATAATCATATAATTTATGTTAAGCCGGCAATGCCAGCCATTGCATACAGTCCATTCCTACGTAAACAGGTGTCCACAAGGTCATACTCACGTACACAAAAGACTGACAATAATAAGGAATTTGTAATATTCCCAACTATATCTCATTTCAATGGTTAACAAATTAAAAATAAATTTTAATGAGATATTGTCAGATCATGGCCGCCTTGATGCTCCAGCATTAAAAATTAAACTAAATCATAAAACGTGCAAAAGTATGTCCATTTGGCCCATTTGGGTTATCTAACAGTTACAGGGATGAAATGATTTTTCTTTTCTCTTTGTTTCAGCTACCTGATATACTTCCTAGATAATATTGAGGAAGAGGCTTTTCATTGTGCAGATAGTGCAAATACCAAATTTGGATCCTATAAACTGGTAATTCCTTATTCTCATTTTTTTGTTGTACTTTTTTCCCAGAATTGTAAATCTTATAATATTTCTTCAAATTTATTTTTTTTTTTTTTTTGCATGCATGCATGAGTATCTGGGTTGAAGTTTTTGGAAGTGATATCTTTATCCATTCAAGCAGTGCATATCCTAGATGGAACTAGCATATTGGCATTTTATGCATTAGTTTAAACTGTTTGAGTTTATTCTTTGACATGAAAGTACAGAAGGATAGAAACAGTGTGTTTCGTTTGTGACAAATATTCCAAGAACTGAAATGAACATTTTCCAGTGACTTAGGTAATCAGCTAATAAATATTGGTAGGTTCACCAAGTATATCACTCTCATCAGGAAATGGAAGAAAGGGAAACCACAGAGCCAGAGGATGAACTTCTTGTTGGTGTTGGGCTGACCGGAGGCCGTAAAAGCAAGATAATTCTAAAGTGGGCAATGGAAAAATTCCTTCAGGAAGAAAATGTCAGATTCAAGCTCTTACATGTGTATCCGAAAATAACTGCAGTTCCTACACCAAGTGAGTCTGGAGTCTTAAGTGCAAAAGATGTGGAAAAAGTTATACCCATCTGTTTCATCAGTTCATCTAGAATGTAACCCAGTGTAATGAAAATAAGCTATATCTCCCGGAAGTCCATAAATACAATACTTTTTTCCTCATTAGGTGTAGGATTCAAGATATGTTGTCACATTTATTGACTAATATATTCTGAGAATTGCTTTCAGTGGGAAATTGGCTACCTATAGCAAAAGTACGTGAGGATATAGTAGTTCGTTACAGGCAGGAAACAGAATGGAAGAGAAAGAAGATGCTTCTTCCATACCAAAAGATCTTGAAAGAGAACAAGGTGAACATCTTCAAGGGCTTGCGAAATCTAGTGATTTGAATTGTGATATTCTTACCGTCAATAAACCCTCTTTCCTGAGTGCAGGTGAAAACTGATATTGTTGTATTGGAATCAGATGATGTTGCAATGGCAATCTCATTGGAGGTTGCTAACCTGGCAATACGACATCTCGTAATAGGGGTTTCATCTGTGTGGAGCCTATCATGGTACTGAGCTGCCCTAAACAAGAATGTCTTTGTAGGAAAATCCTGTGAATAACAAGAATGTTGTTTGTAGGAAAAATTTGTCAAAAAGGACGGGGGGCGAGAGCCTATCATCAATTATCTCAGAAACGAGTCCAAGTTTCTGTTCAGTCTATGTTGTTGCCGCCAGAAAGCTGGAGCATTCACGTCCAGCAGAATGCGAATCAAATTCGATCTTCTTAGATGATACAAGTGGTTTGTCAAGCACATGCATGGATGGTTCTTCCAGCCTCTCTTCAGTTACACTAGGTGAATAAGCTAATAATCTGGACTATAATCCCATTTCCACAGATTTGTCGTAGCACTTACTTCAGTGAATATTGCCTAATTACCTAGTTCTTACAGCCTAGGTGAAGAAACGCCATGACCTCTCTTTTACCAAATTTACTAAATCGTTTGAGGATTTGTTTCAACTGCAGACCGCCTGTGGAAGAGCAGACCGTCATCATTGAGATGTAAGTTTATACAGGCTGGCTATCTATCTAAAAGTAGTTTGAATGTCCATAATTGGCTGCGTCATACACTTTTGACTCCACTTCCCAATCTAAACCGATATGTTTCCCAAACAATATGGCAGCACCTGCAAAATTAGCAAGCAAGTATATGGAATTCAGCCACACCATGCCCAGTGTTGCGAGCCACAGTTCCAGCAGTGGAGACTTGGAGTCATGGGATATGGATGGAGAACATCCAGGGGGTTTGTTAGCAGGCACCTTTCCTCAAGGCCAATCATCTGCATCAGCAGCCACTCTATCTCAGTACCAGCCACCTGCAGATTCTGGAACCGGTTCTTCACCAGCCCAGGTAATACATCATCATATAACAAGTGTTATAAATGTGTTTGACTGCTTGTGCATTATGCGCCATTGTTTTACAGCCCTTCTGATGGGGTTCGGGACAATCTGCAGCGTTATGATCTTGAACGGCTAAGGAGTGATATAACATATACGGATGAAATGTATGAACTGACTCAGAATAGTGTGGTCAATGCAATGGTAAGCCTCCCTCAGCACCAAGTAGTAACTATAACTGTTAGATGTTGAAAAGGGAACCCTAGCCTTCGGTTCTAGTTGTAACACGAATAGGAATGAGGTTATTGATAATTTCCTCAAAAGGCCTTCACAAACTATATTTGTTACTCAATAACCATAACATAATCATTATCTGTTCGAGCCTAACTGGAATTTCCGCATCTTCCATGTGTTTACATGTGTTTCACCTTTGTAGTTCCTCTTTCCAATGAGTCAGCCGAATGATTTTAGCAAGCAAAGGGTGGACGAAGCACTAAAACTAGAGGAGAAACATGAATCAACCAGAAAAGAGAAGACAAAAATCAAAGCTGCACAAAATCAAGCCATAGATTCAGGGCAAAATGCTGAAAGAAACACAAACCAAGAGACTAAAGTTCCTCAAGAGCCACCAGACATTGAGAATAAGCTTAACCAGCAGCATGAAATTCCAGTTATTCCATACCAGAAGTTTACATTGAAGGAGGTCTTGAAGGCCACCGCATCCTTCTCAGATAAGTGCAAGATTGGGACAGGTGCATTTGGGGCTGTTTACAAGTGCAAGTTACATCACACCACTGTGGCAGTCAAGATCCTTCATTCTAAAGACAGTGCCACAAACAAGCAATTCCTAAAGGAGGTATGAAAACTTATCGGGGAAAAGCTATGTGCTGTAAAAAGTGATCAGACATGTTAATGTTAAAAAAACTAATGTTTATAATCAAAAGCGGATTGCCCGGCTCTCAAATGAAAGAGGTTGTGAAAAAAGTTGCCAAAGGAAGCTAGAAGTCACTCCCAACCTTTCATTTCCTATAGCATCAGCTTACATCATTAATTTTGGAAATATAAACAAGAGATGGGAGTTTAGTCACACACCTACTTACCCTCTCCATTTCCCCCCCCCCCCCCCCCCGAATCAACCCACCATTCTAAGTTTACGTGCTAAATAGAATGCATGATGAGACTGATGGGGAGAGGTACCTGTATAAACTGATTAGCATGAGGCTGAGTATTTGAGGGAGTAATCTGACTCACACTTTCCAATTAACTAACATTGAAAAATGAAAATTTGAAGTAATTTGGTGAGAGAACAATAAATAATTGCACTGTCTGTACATGCTGATTTTACAGCTGGAGATCTTGAGCAAAATTCGCCACCCACACTTGCTGATGCTACTTGGTGCTATTCCGGAAGAAAGTTGTCTAGTGTACGAGTACATGGAGAATGGTAGCCTCGATGATATACTATTCCGAAATGTCAATAGACCTCCTCTCTCGTGGTATGACAGGTTTAGGATCTGCTGGGAGGTGGCAGGCGCCCTTACCTTTCTCCATAGCACGAAGCCAACACATATTATCCACCGTGACCTGAAACCGGCAAATATTTTGCTTGACCAAAACCTTGTTAGCAAGATTGGAGATATTGGTCTCGGTCTAATGATGAATGTGGAGCCCACTACTATGTCAGTCAGCACCCTATACAAGGAAACAACCTTAGTTGGTACACTTTGCTATATTGATCCGGAGTATCAAAGAACAGGGAGGGTTTCAACTAAGTCCGACATATATGCCTTAGGGATTGTGATCTTACAGTTGTTGACATCAAAACCTGCAGCTGGCATAACCTATATGGTTGAGGATGCTATCAACGGAAGTAATTTGAAGGAAATCTTGGATCCAGAAGCTGGGAACTGGCCAGAGGAGGAGACACTTGAACTGGCTTTATTAGGACTCCAATGTGCCGAGCTTATGGGAAAGGATAGGCCTGACTTAACGGAAAAAATACTTCCTGTCTTAGAGAGATTGAAAGAAGGGGCAAATTGTGCCCGCGAATCAGCTTCAGTTGTCTCAACAGCACCGCCAGCTCACTTCATCTGCCCCATTAGCAAGGTATCACTCTTCATCACCCCTCCCCTTGTGGCAGTTTAGCTAATAAAATGTCATTGTCATGATCTTGAATGAAAGAGAACATGGTATGAGTAGAATACTAGAATTACAGCCACTTGACTTCTTTGTCATTGTTTTAAGAGATATCTGTCTTCCATATAATGTCCTTGGGAAAAACCAAAAGATTTATAGTTCGAGAACGATGACCTATTCAGTCTTATCAAGGTCATAATGTTACACTTCCTAAAGACATAGGTCTCAGTTTTACGTCACTTACTACAGAAATAATTGTCCTGCCTCCTATTACAGAGTGATATTATATCCAAGTTTCTGCAAAACCAGAATGGCTAAATCTTTTCGAGACTGTATTTTTGAATCATTTGTATGTGCACGCACAGCTGTGCTTGTGTATCAGTGCATGAACTCCGATAGGAATACCGGGTAGTTCTTATCGAATATAAATGGAAGTACGTCTGTATTCAGCTTAGTTCACGAAAGTTCCCAGCCTTGCAAGTTGCAACTCATTCTCTAGCATTTGTCAACTCCTTGTTTGTTTTAATGTTCATGTGACCGCTTGACTCACAAATGAAAATTTGGTGATTAATATCTGCAACAGGGTGTCATGAGAGATCCGTATGTGGCAGCAGATGGATACACATACGACCGCACAGCAATAGAACAGTGGCTAGCAGAACACAACACATCGCCTACAACAAACCTCCCACTAACTCACAAGATTGTAATGCCAAATCACGCCCTCTTTGAAGCTATTGCAGAATGGAAGTCAAAATACCCATGAATTGATGGCGCATTCGCTCCATCTACATAACCTTTTATAGGACTGCTAGTGAAGGCAAAAAAAATAAAAATAAAAAGTACTGCTTCTGATTGGCTAATTTAATGGCTGAAGGTGACCTTTTCAGAAGACGAAAACAAGAAAACCGCATTTGGGAACTACCATGATGTATATACTCTGATGTAGTCATAGATCGTGTGTCTCATGGACAACAATAGAGATCATAAGAACTTTTAACTTCTAGATTAGAAGTAGATGAGTTTTAAGCTGAGTTAAACTTCGGCTCTATGATGTTTAGGAGTTCAGATAGACGGCAAGTGCAAGGACAATCTGCATGCAACATTTTGGAGGAGTTCAGATCATCACAACTGCAAGTTCTAATACCTTGTTTAAGCAGTAAACAAGTGACCTGGACCACCTGGTTCCTAATCAAGGCCTGTGATTTGTTACTTGTTTCTCCCCCTGAGTTTAACAAGCAGAAGAAAAAAACACCTACTACTAATACCCATTCATTCAGTCTCTCGTGAAAAATTTATAGCACGAAAAAGGATATTTAAAGAACTACCTCTAATCAAAAATAAATAAAGTATAAGTAATAAAAATAAAAAAAGGAAAAGGAAAAGGAAACTGAGGAGTAGCCAATTATTGCAAATAATTGACGGCCTTGTGAAATCAAAGGAGATAACAAAGTTAAAATTCAACTCCCAGTTTTTATCTTCAAAATTATTTGACAGAAATTACTCAATTAGAGCCGCATGTACATCAACTCCAGAATTTGGAGTGGATAATAATAAACTAATGTCATATCCCTATTTGGTTCGAAATCTGAGAAAATCAAGATGAACTAATCTTGCTGCTATTTTACTTGAGAGACTAGAATTTTTTCGTACTTCATTCAAATTGGATCAATCTCTCTGCCTTTGGTGGTTGATTTAATATACTTGGCTGTAGTTCTAATCGGCAAACCACTAGCTGTAGTTCCATGTGGCTGTCTGACTGTCTCTGTGTATCACCCTCAAGGCCTCAACAGAAAACCAACCATGAATGTCAAAACTCCAAAGCTTATTCTACACAAATCAAACTGGAATGTCAAACGGCCAAAGCCTCCATCTCCCATAGCCTAGTCACTCAAAAAAACTATTTTCCTCTATTTCCCAATAAGCAGGCACGCAGAACTTAAAATAAAATGCATTAAAGAGGAAGGCTTCGCAAGACAACCTTTATGAGCTATCCAGTTCGAGAGACATCCGACTGCTACACCCTTACAGCAAGATTCACACAAATCTCCAGCATAGCAGCCTACAGGAATACGCAAAACTTGTATCTGGGTCTCTTTCCACAAAGGAGATATCCCAGCAGCATAATCCACCAATCCACTGGCGATGTTAATCCTTAACACTTCAGCTTAGTCCCAATCAATCAATCTCCAGAGACTACCAAAACACATAATTCTTCTCAAATCCAAACTTATTAAAGAAGCAACTCTTTCAAAATTCGCTTTTCTTTAAGACTTCAAAAATAACAATAAACAAATGGCTAATCACTTAGTGAACAACCAGTGGATGATTGCCCTATGTCCAGGAAAAGCACAATGGTTTTCACACAATGACCTATCTATTATCCTTGTCAATTTGTTGGCTTGAAACATCCACAATTAACAAATAAGTGATCTAAAATCCTCAAAACAAAAAAGATCTCAATTTTAAGGCGAGTAATGAACAAGGAGCTTGTACCTTTCACAAATCTTCAATTTGGGTGAACTAGTATGGCTTATTCACAGGCTCACAGCACCATCAACCTTGATAAAATTCCAAGCACTCTGGATAAAATGGAAGTTGAAACCATCAGCACATGGTGCACTCTTCTCTCCACTTCCACATAGCATAACTACTTTTCTACCTTAAAGGGTTTTCAAGAGAATATATCCTAGATTCGACCTCAATACAGTCATTACCAATCACAATGGTCGATCCAATCTTAATCAGGCAACTGAAATATGTTGAGGTCCAAAATTTTGAATGAAGCATTTGATTGCTTCTTCTGTTCATCATGAGAAATAGAAGGAAAGAAAAAAGAAAGAAATCAATAATTAGGAACAGCTCATCCCAAGTAGCTTGCCCAATTTTCTCCACATAATAATTAGCATCAACTGCTATGACAATAGTTCGCTGCAAACCCATGTTCTATCTACAATCAAGATTACGTATACAATTCCCTTGATCACTCTACAAGAGTAACCTGCACTGGCATCTGCCTTCCAAACTTATTTCGGATTTTGCTTAAGCTAATGCTGCTGAGCATATATTCTCAAGTGAAACAAGTCTCATAGTGGGGCTCGTTTCACTCGGTTGCCAGAACAAGGACTTCTTTCAACCTAATTTTCAAGAACCCCTGGACGAGATCAATCCTCACCCATCTTTCAGAAAGCTGTTTACTTTTCCTAATTTTGCTTGCATCTAAAAGGCAAAAACGACTTGAATTAGCACACTGATCCCAGAATTCCTAATTCATTAATAAGAATGCAGGCTCCTTCAAGCGACCATTTAACGACCCAACAGGTTTAGGAACTCTGTCAATTACCCACTCTGGAGAACCAGCGGAATATGAACTGACAGTTTTAAATGCAGCAAATGTACCAATCTCCATCACATTCACTTTGCCAGCACTCAACCAGGATTCTAGTTGAACCCAAAGACTCAGTAACATATCCCTAGGAGGTTAGTATTGACAATTGTTGAAAGCTCTGCCAGCCTCAAGTTTGAACCATAGCTGTCACTCCTCGATCTCTCACCCCCAGCTGGAGGTAAACAGTTAGTTCAGAAACCCAAAGAATACAATAGTAAGAACAAGCTTATATTGGCAAGGGTGTAATAGATAAGGAACCAAAACAGAACAGAGGCTAGAACAGACATAGTTGACTAGAGATATTAATCCATCAATCAGACATTTCATAAGCAAGAGAGATACACAGGCTTAATAAATCACATCGTACATATAACACAAGATGATAATAGTGAGATACAAGCAAATCAATCAAGCCAAATCACTTCCTCCACTACACTAGCGTACAACAAATACACAAGAATGCGCTCAAAAATAACCAAAAAAAAAAATTACAATACGAAACAAATGTCCAAAGCAACTAGTTTGCAGTTGTCAAACTAAGAACAACAATGCCATGAACACCAAAATGAGTTTTTTTACCAAAAAGAATCCATACCTAGCATCTGTACAGAAAAAGTTCATCAAGACCTCAACTCATCCTGATATCCAACAATTAGCTCCCAAACACAAACCCCTACACCTAGTTGAGTCTTAAACACGAAAATGATCAGCCTCCAAAGAAGGAGAAGAAGCCGCGTTTCTTAGGCTGCTCCTCAACCATAACAGCAGTCATGGTATCCTGCTCAACAAGCCGCCAAGCGGCCTGCTCAAAAGCCAAGCCAGCCAAAGTAGGAGGCTTATTAAGCACCAAGGGGTAGCCCCTATTTGTGCTCCGAATAACCTCGGTATCTTCGGGAATAACACCCAACAAGGACAAGCCAAGCATCTCCTGAATATCCAACACAGACATCATATCCTCCCCTTTAATCATATCCGTCCTAACCCTGTTAACCATCATCTTAATATCCTTAATCCCATCACACTCCAACAACCCCGTCACCCTATCCGCATCCCTCAAGCTCGTAATATCCGGTGTGGTCACCAACACCGCCTCATTTGCCGGCGTAATGGCTGTAATAAACCCCGCATCAATACCTGCAGGGCAGTCGATGAGGATGAACTGTGGCGGATTCTGGGCCCGGTCCTTGAGCGCCTCGACGAGCCAAACAAGCGCCTTCCCCCCGAACCCAAGCGGAATCTTGGACCTGGGTTTCGACACACAGAGCAGCTCGAAGTGGGCCCACCGCTTGTCCCTGACGAGGGCCTGGTCGAGGCGGCAGTCCCCGTTCAGGACCTCCAGGGCCGTGTAGTTGACACGGTTCTCGAGGCCGAGGAGGAGGTCCAGGTTGCGCAGGCCCACGTCGGCGTCGATGGCCACCACGGAGAAGCCGTGCCGGGCCAGGGAGATGCCCAGGTTGGCGGTCGTGGTGGTCTTCCCGACGCCGCCTTTTCCGGAGGTGATGACGATGACGCGCGGGGTGGGGCCGGCCAGCTGGGGTTTGCGGTTGTATTGGAGGAGGGATTGCGTGGGGGCGGGTCTACGGGGGGTAAGGTGGGGCAAGGTTATCATTGGTGGCAGGGAGGACAAGGAGGTGGGTGTGGGGCCCGGTGGTTTCAGGGATAGCATCGGCATTTTGTGTGAGTGACCAGTCACTAGTCACTAGGTGAGCAAGTTTAGAAGAGGAAACCGATTTTGTCGTGAGCAATGATACATCTAGAGCCGTTTCTGGGTAGAGCTCGCAATCAGACGGGTCGGTTTCGGGTTGGGTTGACTCGAGTCATTTTCCAACCGATTTCGGATGGGGTATGTTAAACGCAGCACG
>CAAKMY010050810.1:0-28353 GCA_901111285.1 Corrigiola litoralis | reverse complement strand
TTGCATTTTTTTCCCTTCCCTCTTTCCTTGTCCTTCTCCCCCACCCCCCTTTCTTTACTCCCCCCCCCCCCCCCCCCCCAGTTCTCCTCTTTTCACTCCCCTCGGAGCCACCCGTATAGAGACTTAAACTCTTCGAGAAAAGTTCTTCCTAAAAGATCTGATTTCTGGATGTGTCCTAGCCGCTTAGGTCAGAGTGGTTTAACAATTAGTTTCCGGCAACATTCTGAATAATGAAATTTCCTCTTTATTTCCCTAGAATGTAGTTTGTTAAGAAGATAAGAAAAATAAATATGATATGAACTCATCTTTGCAGGCAGCCCAGGATGGTGTTGACATCATAAGCTTATCAATCACTCCGAACAGGCGTCCCCCTGGTGTTGCCACATTCTTCAACCCCATAGATATGGCCTTACTAACAGCTGTCAAGTCTGGAATCTTTGTAGTTCAAGCAGCTGGAAACACTGGTCCAGCTCCCCGCAGTGTTTCTTCATTCAGCCCATGGATCTTCACAGTGGGCGCTGCTTCTCATGATAGGGTTTATAATAACTCGATATGTCTTGGCAATAATGTGACCATACCTGGCGTTGGACTTGCACGTAAGTCTAAAAACCTTTCTTATGCGTATTATGCGAATTTAAACTTGCTGTAAGTACAATTAGGATTGATTGCAGGGCTAATTGCCACTGGGTAAGATGATAAGGGCAATTAGGCATTTAGGCTCCCCAATGCTGTTCTGCTTAGTTTCAGCAATATTCATTGTGATGGCCTCTACAAATTTTCGTTTGTCTTTGAACTTACGTTGAGTAGGCGTCATTTACATTGTCAAGTAAGTGTAGATATTATGGGTTATAGATGCAACAATTACACAATTCATGTCCTCAGGTACATCCGTGTTATGGGATATACATAGTCAAGCTCTTTTTTCACATCCCATAGCTTTAAATAGCACGACTGATTCTTAGGCTAGATCCAAATACTAGCTGAAAAAAGCCCTTGTATTTAAGTTGTGGCATACTGTATGAAGAGAGAACATGGACAGCCACTTTTTTTGGACGAACACATACTTTTTTAGTGAGTTAGTCCTCCTTTTTTTTTTCCGTAGAAATGATGCAATATATTTACTGTTCATCTTTCAAGTGTATGCTAAAGGGGCTCAATAGTGGTGGATCTCATGAGGAGGTCGTGTAGAGTGTAGAAAATGGGGTTCTGCCTTTTGTTCTGAAGATCAGAATATCTTCTAATTGTGAAATTGACTGTCCAGATGGATCGCCCAGTTTAAGGAATAATTAAGCAACTTTTTGGATGGAAAAAGTTGTATGCAGTCATCCAGAGAATCATTGAGTTTGCAAACGATGTGCTTCTGAGTGTGAAGGTGTGGTCTTTGTGATCACGCATGGATATGAATGAGTGACAGATGCATATTGGAGGCTTCCATAGGAAAGGATACTGGAGGTCTCAATTGGTTGTGGGGCCTACAAAGCTCAAATATCCTTCTAGGATTGGATCTATGAGATTTAAGGAGGCTGACTTCAGTAATGTAAGTGAAACTCTGGAGAGTATCTAGCTGACTAGCTCCTAAATTAAGGAATAAGGAGAGTGTTACATTTGCTAAAAAAGTGTGCAAGAAATTTTCATATATCTAAGAAGGCTATGGCCGTAAGTATACTTGGACAATGGAAAAATAGTAAAAACTCTCTCTGGCTGCTGAAAATATGGTAGAAAGTAGAATCAGACCTATTGATAAATGATAAGTTGAAAGCAGGCGATGCGCCTTGTTTAAACCTATAATCCTTTTTTTTTTTCTGTTTCAAAGATTGGCACATAACTGGGTGACTGGTGCTGACAGATGGTAATGATTTATTCATATAGGCTGTTTGGGGAGGTTACTCTGTGTAAGAAGGCGTTTTTGACATTTCGTATGTCAGTGGATCCACAATATGATAATAGAATAAAGACGAACTGAGAACTAATCTGGCGCTGGGCTTGTCGTGAAGTAAGTTTGATCACCACTATGGCCTTGATTCTTTAAAGGGACCCATTGGCTTTTAGCTTCTCCCAAAAAATCATTTCGAGCCCACGACATTCACTTGGGTTGACAGGATTGTATAGGGAGCGGGCGTCAAGTATGCTACGGGTATGGTAGAGGGTCGCCGGATCCGCCAGTAATAAAAGATTTGTGTGATAGAAATAAAGAAGAAATTGCAAAGGACTAGTTATCCTCAAAATGATAGAAGGCACTACAGAAGGGATGGGTTTCCTAAAGACCACCTCCACAACTGTTTTACTGCCAACTTACATAACAGTCATCCCAATCTTCCAGTCCTTTTACCCACCTACAATAACTTACTTTATCTGACTTCGTTTCTTCCCTGCGGGGCTGCGGATAAAACCAGATAACAGTGTTAACCAACCACCACCCTCCAGATCCCTTCACCGATGGTTTCAACTATGTAAAGTTGTGTTCTTCAATCAGATTCACTTCTCTTGAATTACAATAAGGGAGGGAGGGAGGAGCGAGAGCGAGAGGGAGGCTTCCCACTATCATGACGTACAAATGCATATCGAAATTCGTTCATGGATAACTAAAAGGTTTCTTCTACAACTTGAGGAAGAGTTTAAAACCCTTGAGAAGGGAGACTTGATTTAATTACTTGGACTTGCCTATTAAAATTATTCTTTTCAAGTGGGGAACATTGGAGCTCGAATATAAATTCTGCTTAAGGTCTCTCATTTCAGTCAAACTTGTAGAACTGCAAATGGCAATTGGTACAATCATTGACATTAATACATCATATATATTTGTATCTTTTATATCAGCTCAGCGGCCCTGTGAAACTTTTTTGTGTACTTAATTCTTTTGCTTGACTTCTTTACTTGTTTGGCCTGCAGCGGGAACAAATGATACTACATATACTCTGATATCTGCTGCACATGCTCTGTCCAATGACACTGCTGCAACGAGTGACATGTACATTGGAGAATGTCAGGATGCCAGTATGTTGAGTCAGGACCTTATTGCAGGAAACCTCTTGATCTGTAGCTATTCAGTACGGTTTGTTCTAGGAGTCTCTACAATTAAACAGGCATTGCAAACTGCTCAAAACCTTAGTGCAGCTGGAGTTGTGTTTTACTTGGATCCTTTCGTTATAGGGTTTCAGCTAAATCCTACTCCTATGGATATGCCTGGCATCATTATTCCGTCAGCAAATGATTCCAAGGTAATGTTTTAAGGAGATAGAGTAAAGCATGTACAGTTGTTCTTTCCCACGTCCAAGCCAGTTAACCGTATATTTTTCAGCCTTCACATCTGCAACTGTATTTACAAATGATTATTATCCCTGTCTTCCTCAAAATATTTCGTTTTGTAGGTTTTACTTCAATATTACAATTCGTCTCTGGTAAGGGATGCAATCTCAAAGAATATTGTCAAATATGGAGCAGTAGCTAGTATTTCCGGTGGATTAAAGCCAAATTACATCGAATCTGCTCCAAAGGTAATGTACTACTCTGCTAGAGGGCCAGACCCAGAAGACAACTCTCTTGATAATGCAGACATACTGAAACCGAATTTGGTTGCTCCTGGAAATTCAATATGGGCTGCTTGGAGTTCACTTGGCACACAATCTACTGAATTTCTAGGTATATGTTCTGTTACATGGTGATGAGCTAACTTTCCAGAGGTACATTATCAATGACATGCAATTACAATTGACCCTTGCAATGTAATGTAAATTTTGAAGGCGATGACTTTGCTATCATGTCTGGAACAAGCATGGCGGCTCCTCATGTTGCAGGACTTGCAGCTCTGATCAAGAAGAAATTCCCAAGTTTCAGTCCAGCCGCAATTGCATCTGCTCTTTCAACAACAGCTTCACTTCATGACAAAAATGGTGGGCCAATAATGGCCCAGCGTGCTTATTCAAATCCAGATGTGAACCAATCTCCTGCAACTCCATTTGATATGGGGAGTGGATTTGTGAATGCAACTGCAGCTCTCGACCCAGGGCTCATTTTTGATTCAAGTAAGTCCAACACTTTAGTTAGGGAACTACTTAGACTTCCAATAGTCAAGAGATATTCAAAGTTAATGACGGTAAATAGATAATTATGCATCATAAACCATAACTGTGGTAGAATCATATTTTCTTTTAAGGACCATCCTAAGACAAGGCATTGGTGGAAGCATGGTCAAACGCTATGGATTAATGTTATGTGACCTGATGATTCGTATTAGGTTTGGATCTATTAGCTCGACACGTTGATGGATATCAATATTGGAATAATGGTAACTAGGTTGGAAGTTCTTCTCTGGTCCATCATTCACTAACAGTCTAGGCATTGAAACCTCTCACTACTTCATTAGTGATGGTGGTGTAGCAAGATTTGGAAACTTTGTTGGTTTGTTACTCTATAATCTTTGTAAACCTGATATCCAAATAGGGCTGAAACTAGTTATGAACTCGTCATGATGCAAAGAGTTGACAACTGTAAGCCTTCACAGGAGGGGCCCGTTAAAAAAAAAAACCCTTCAAGGGAGGGGGGAAGAGTCATGATTTATGCTGTCTGATTAGTGATACTATATGCAAGTAGAAAGTATGCTAGTTTGGTCTAATTACGTGCTCTATGGGAAGATTCTCTGCTTGGATTAAGTCTTAATTTGCCGCAAACTTTTTGCTCTGTTTCGATGTAAATGTCCTTTTTTTGCCTGACTTCTTCTTGACAACTGGTTCTGTCTGGATCTTCCATGGCTTATCCCGTCTTTGGAGGGCGCCCGCCTCGCCTCCTCTTCAGACGAGCTTGGTGGCTGCGACTGCCTTCTCTCTCTGTTTTTTGTTGGCGGATAATGGATGTACTCTGTTGTTTGTTTTAGGGGGGGGGGGGGGGGGGTGTCAACTGAACCGTCTAATCATTTCTAACATCTAAACATGATTTTTGTAATGCAGGCTACGATGACTACATTTCCTTCCTTTGTGGTATTAATGGCTCAGCCCCAGTGGTTCTAAACTACACAGGTCAGGACTGCAGGATTTCCACCATGGGTGGCTCTGACTTGAATTTACCCTCTGTCACAATAGGTAAACTTAACCAGACTAGAGTTGTCAATCGGACAGTTGTAAATGTTGGTGTCAATGAGTCGTTTGTTGTTGGTTGGAGTGCTCCTTACGGTGTTTCTCTAAAAGTTAGCCCGTCGCACTTCTTTATTGCAGCGGGAGAGAGACAGGTACTGACTGTATCTTTAAATGCTACTCTAAACAACACTGCTGCTAGTTACGGTAGGATAGGGCTTTTTGGGGATCGAGGTCACATTGTAAACATCCCTGTATCTGTTATCTTCAAAATATTTTATAATGCAAGTAGTTGAGTGCAGGTAGAAATAGGATTATTTTTTTCACTTATTGAGTGTGAAGGTCTACTAATTGTATTCTTGTAATCTTCTGTGTGTGCTGATTGAATTTTTGGATTCGATAGATGTAAAACTCAACTCTGT
The DNA here is from genome assembly GCA_901111285.1 of Corrigiola litoralis. Taxonomy (NCBI): domain Eukaryota; kingdom Viridiplantae; phylum Streptophyta; class Magnoliopsida; order Caryophyllales; family Caryophyllaceae; genus Corrigiola; species Corrigiola litoralis. The sequence continues at coordinate 22,865 of CAAKMY010050810.1, read as the reverse complement.
TTAGAGTGTAGATATACGAGTGTATAATAGTTAAAGAAGTAAAATTTTACTCCTTTTCATGTTATTAAACTTGATATTCGCAGTAGCCTCATCATAGTGACTTAATGAGAGTACTACTTACAATTTGCTAATAAATGTGGCTAGTCCTAATTACTAAACGATTTGAGATCACTTAAGTATCCTAGTAGGGCCTTACTTCGATACATTATTGAACATGATGCTAGGAGGAATCTAAGGGAGCATCATTGTCTGTTACTACATCCTGCTACTACTCAAGGTTTCTCCATAGCATGAGTTCCTGAGGAATCCTGTTTCAAATCCTCAGATGGTACTGGAAATGCAGGTGGCACACTGCTTGCACTGCTCGGATCTGTTGGTGTTGAAGGGACAACGGTCTCTGCAGGCAGTGAAGGGTAGTTGGGTCCTGCGGGCATTGAAGGGTAATTGGGGCCTGCAGGCAGTGAAGGGAAGTTGGGTCCCGTGGGCATGGTTGGCATACCTGGGAATGGTAGCATCGGAAAGAAGTGTGGTGGAATCACTGGTTCCTGAAATATTGGGAATTTAGCAGGGAATTTGGCAGGAAATTTCAGCGTAGTTGATGGCTCGTTGACATATGGTCCTGTCACAGCTGGCATTCCGAGCTGAGTTTCAGGGTTTGCTGGGAAGTTCACTTCCTGCAAGTTACGGGCTGCAGCTTGGTGTGAACAGAAGCAAGAAATCAGCACGAGCGCAATGAAAAGGACGAAAGGGTGCGAGATACTGGACATAGTGCAAGCCATTGTGGTAATGAATTTCGACCTCTGAATATCAAGGAGATGTGTGATTTGGGATGAATAGTACGTGGGGAGTGCGTCTGTTTTATAGTGTTTTGGAGAGTGTTTAAATGATGCAGTGCATGGTAGCTCTAATCCAAACCTAATACCATATCTCAAGTTTCGCATGTTGAGCGGATAATAGTTTTGAGTGAGAGAGAGCTCACATCTTAGTTGTGAAGTTTGACTAGCTTGTTAAGTTATTATTAGTTGGTAATATGTTGGTAACTACATGTTCCTGACAATTATTATTACAAAGAAGAAATAAGCAGGCATTTTCACCGTAATCTAACATCAGCCGAATTCCTCTTATGAAAGCTAATTGTAAGACTGATTTATACTTTGTTTCATACAGGCGTGTAGCTCCGAGAGTCCAATTATGCATAAATCTTTTGACCGCCACCATAATTTCTTTCACAAAGAAAGTATAAGATAAAACAACCATATTGGCTTCAGGCATTTATTCACCAGATCGCCAAATAAGAGAACCAGAGACGACATTTCTCATAATCTAAACGAAGTTCATATTCTTAATGAAGTGCTAAGTTAGATATTTCTAGTTGATGTAATGGCATGATGCATGCAAGTTAAAAGATCCTTATAATAGATCCTTATAATAGATACTTAATGACCTGTGATTCCAACTTTCAAGTAAGACAAGAGTTAGGCTGTTTGCCTGTTGGTCACTAATCACTTTAATCAGTGCTTGTAAAGACATCGTTCAGTTGCTCTCGTGTTGATTGCAATCATTCTGCTGCGCTTTTGTTTTTGAAACCATGAGACACATGGATTATGTGGCAAAACGAGCAGAGAGAGAGAACCTTGAGATAGTCTCGTACTCAGCTGATTACAAGCCTGAGTAGACCACTAATGCTCTGCATGGGCGATATTATCTTGACGCCTAATGACTTGCTGTCTTGTATATTAGTGGCCTAGTGGGTACACATTACGTCGGTAAATCTAGTACTACTTCCTGAAATAATCAGGCGAAGCAGGACAGTGGCATTTTCACAGAAAACTGATCTCAAGAATTCTTCTGAGATAAATATACGGACTGATAGACTTGCCTATACAATGTTTAGATTTATACAATGGTCGTTTAATTAAGCAACATTCTTCGTTTTCTTAACTCATTAAGTCAGCATTTATGCACTTAGTATAATGTTGGTGGGGAGTGCAATCTATCAAATAAGAACAGAAGAAAGTATTTTGTTCCCACTGACTATTTGCACCATCAAAGTTCATAGATAAATTAAACATATTGGTTGCATGAACTTTCGTAACTGATAGGCAGCCAAAGAAGAGAAGCAGAGACAAAACTAAACATAAAAATATTTGTAATAACCCTAGAGCAAATCCAAAATATCAAGGAGCCAGTAATATACTGAGCTAGACATTACTACATAGCGCAATTTAAAAAGAAATCTTACTAGTAAATGACTAATGACATTTATTTATGGTACCAAGAAAACAGATTTTGCACAAGATCAAATGATACTCCTATATCCTACCAGTATCATCTTCTGTTCATTAGTTCTTGGACTTTTTTGCTGCAGGAGGTGCAACACCTCTATTCATCTTACGAGTGATGACTGTCCTCTTAGAAGGAGTTTCACTACCACTGCCAGGAGAGACTTTATTCTGCGCTTGCGCTTTTGAAACCATTCTGTTTTGGGCTTTTGTAGAAAAACAACATAGCCGTGCTCCTCCGGTTCGCATCCGTCTGCGCCGCGTAGAAGCCTGAGTTGTAGGTCTCTGTGCTCGTTCAGCACTCATCCCCGCTAACACATAACCCCTGCCATCTCTCTCGTATACCGCTCGGTTACTCATCCTTTCGCTAGTCTCTACCAACTCTGCTTCCAGTTCCTTATACATTTGATCTTGTACAAATTCTGCGGTTGATACTCGGAGGTTCTCCCTTTGTGCATCGAGCACTGCCCGTGCCCCTGCATAGTCTCCCTTCTCTGCAGTGACTTGTGCCTTCGCAATACTTTCTGCGACCATAATTCGGCTCCTTTCCCGTTCTACCTCTAAGTTCAGCTGCCTGTCTTCAGGGTTTAACACCTCTCTTCTGCGTATCTCAACCATATGTGTCCCACTTGTGATAGTTTCCTTTGTTACAGGGTCAACATAGGAGCACTTGACATTCAACAATAATTGCGTTCTTCCAGATGAGAATGCGGATGAAGAGGACGCTTCGGTTTCTATTGGAGGAATGGCGAGGTACACAAGGAATTTTTTCACTTCTTCTGCATACAAGTCCCCTACATGGATAAGGCCGCTTAGACCTGAAAGTTGGTCTAGCTTGTTCTGATATCTTCCAGAGGAAATAGACTCAATTTTGATCGATCCAGGGGACGCAGAATCCAATGTTACCTCGGCTTCTTGCGAAACCACGCTTAATAGGCCACCAATGCACCTTGCAAAAGCCTCCTTAACAGCCTCAATAGACTCCACAAAAGAGAAAGTCCCGGCCGAGGATACCTCAGAGACAGCGTGCAGAGCAGCAGCATCATGATCTGAGCCAAAACCAAATGTATGTACAGGGGAAGAGCGCGGCATTCGTAGGCCTTCTAATGCGTCAGTGAACCCTCGACCTCCACCATTCCTGTTGTCCTGGCCGTCCGAGAGGAGAATGATGCTCGCCACAGGATTTCTTTCCCGTCTCTCCTCTAGTACTTGAAGTCCTAACCTTAGCCCTGCTATTATATCAGTCTTACCTTGAGTTCGTAGTGAATCAATCGCGCTAATTGCATTTGTCTTGCCCTGGTCTGACATCCTGGGGAGTGGGGTAACTCTCCTAGCATTTGTGGAGAAACATACAATAGAGAACCTATCACTAGAGCTTAGATTTTCAACCACAAAGTTCATAGCTTCCTTGACAAGCCTCAATTTCTGCCCAGACATGCTGGAACTGACATCCAACACAGCAACAAGGTCAAGAGGGGCACGTCCAGGCTGGTTAGAAGCCTCTGGCTGTACGTCTGGGGCAAGGATGCTGATCAGGATAGGGAACGAATTTGTGGAGTCAGATGAGCTCAACGCTGCATACCCTGGCAAGGCCTTGATTACCATGTCACTAGCCGCTTGCGCATTGCTTGGGCCAGCAACATAGGTTATAGGCTCATCATCAGCAAACTCAGGCGGGCTTGGATTTATTCGCAAAGGGGTAAAATCGTGACTACCATTACGGTTGTTGGAAGGAGCTTGCATGGGGATGTTGTTCCAAGTAGAGCGGCAAGTAGGGCAGGTGCGATTGCCATGGTTGACGTTAGAGGCAATGCAGTTGAAATGGAAACTGTGGTTGCACTCCGCTGTGAACAGTGCTTTACCTCCTCCTGCTTTCATGCTCCCCAAGCATATGGCACATTCTTCCTAGAACAACAACAACAATAACAAGAACAAACATAAGTCAATTTAGAAGATTATGCCAGCATGGCCGCATGGGCGAAGCAAGGATTTGAAGTCTACGGGGCGATAGGCAACTGCCAGTGCTATTACTCGTATAGTCTCATGATTATCATGGTCGAGCTTTAGCAATTAAGTTTTACAATTTTCAACGAACTTTTTCACTTATACACTACGTAAACATAAGGCACAAGATAGAAGACAGCAATGGAACTTTTTTGTATATGTTGGAACATTGAGTTCTTACCCGAGGGCTCTGGTTATCCATTGACTGAACTTTGTTTGTCTTGATTTGATACGTTACGTTATGTCCTATTTACCATGCATTACATACAGGGAAACAACATTAGGGGGAGGGGGGGGGGGGGGGGGGTTATCTCCCTCCTTTTCAGTAGTCTGGCCCGTGTACATTAGGTCAACCTGAGATGGATTTGGTATGGTATTCCATATATGGAGTAGTATTTTGATTGCACTAGTCATAAAATTATACTCATAGTATTTCACGTATCATCAGTTTTCTTATTGGATTGTGACTACACTAGTAGAGTTCAATATATAAACACCCCGATGTTTAGAAGAGTTTTTTCTCATTATTAGTCCCCATAAGGGGAAAATTCAGGGAGAAAGGCTTAGAATTTTCTCATCAGTCTCTTATCTGTCCCGAATTATGGGTTTGTACTTTTGTACTTATGTTCTCCTCATTTAGTGAAATTCGGGATCCTGGTGGACGTAGCCATCACGTTGATGGTGAACCACCTAAAAATATGTCTCTTATATTTCTTGCTTTATTTTCTATTTATACCGAATCTGTCCACCACCGCGCTTCCGCACAACATGATATATTTCAAGTAGTCCCTGAAAAACTAAAACAAATCAAAAATCGAACAAATTTTAGCCATGCTCCAACAAAAATAAAACGTTTACAGTAAGGGTAAGTTTATTCTGTCATAAACTACTTGAGTCCTTATTCGTAGTAGCAAAAATGACAAAATTTTGCTGTTGACCTGTATTAGTTACACCAGAACCATCTTGCTATTAACAAAGCTTATTGGAGAATTTTACTAATCTGTACTCCTGGAAGCTGTAGGAGCAGCACCTCCAGTCGACCTCCGAGCGCTGAACTTCTTCCTTTTGTTAGAAGAAGCTTGACTAGTAGTACTATCCGGAGAGACTTCAGTACTTTGCTGCTCATCTTGAGTTGAGTCTTTGTTCTCTGCTTGAGCTTTTGCAACCATGCGCTGCATAATCGGTGTGGTATAAGCAGTAGGTGCACACCCTCCCGTCGACATTCGAGCTGTGAACCTCCGTTTTGGAGCGGAAGTTGTAGCTCTTTGTAAGTGGTGAGAGCTCATCCCAGCTAACACAAATCCCCTCCCCTCATTCTCATACACAGCTTTGCTACTCATCCTCGCGCAGTGCTCCTCCAACTCATCATCTAGTTCTTCAAACTCATCTTCGAACTCTTCTTCATCACCTCCACATGCACAATCTATAAATGTTGCGTATCGATTCTGAATTGTCTTTCTCTGTTGATTGAGCATCACCCCTGCCTGTTCAAAATGTCCCTCTTCAGCAATGGCTTGAGCCCTTGCAATGCTTTCCGCCATCGCCATCTTGGTCCTTTGCCGTTCGACTTCAAGGTTCACCTGCTTGTCTTCGGGGGTCAGCGCCTCTGCTCTGCATATTACAACGTTCTGCATCAGGCTTGAGGTAGCTTCTTTCCTTAGCGGATCAGTGTAGGAACACTTGACATTCAACAGCGGTTGGGTTCTTCTTCCTGAGGCTTCATCCACTTCCATTGGAGGAATGGTGAGGTAGACAAGGAAATGTTTCTGCTCTTCTGCATACAAGTCCCCTACATGGATGACACCGCTTTCGCCAGAGACTTTGTCTACCTCGCTCTTGTACCTTCCGGATGTAATCGACTCAATCCTGACGACTCCAGGACTCGCAGAATCTACTCTGATATCTAATTCTTGTGAAACCACACTCAGTAGACCACCGAGGCACTGTGCAAAGGCCTCTTTTACGGTTTCAACAGATTCGACAAAAGAGAATGTTCCTCCCGAGGATACCTCAGAGACAGCGTGCAGAGCAGTAGCGTCGTGATCTGAGCCAAACCCAAATGTATGTACAGGGACAGAGCGCGGCATTTGAAGGCGTTGTAGTGCGTTCATAAAGCCTCGACCTCTACCATTCACGTTGTCCTGACCATCTGAGAGGAGAATGATGCTCGCCACAGCATTTCTTTCCCGTCTTTTCTCTAGTGCCTGAATCCCAAACCTTAGCCCTGCTATGATATCAGTCGAATTCTCATCCCTTAGTGAATCAACGGCCATCACAGCACTTGCTTTTCCCTCCTCGGACATCCTGCATAGTGAAGTGACTCTTCTAGCTTTTGTGGAGAAGCACACAATAGACAACCTGTCACTTGGACTCAGGTTATCAACAACAAAATGCATAGCTCGTTTGACAAGTGCAACTTCTGCCCTGCCATGCTGCCACTGACATCCAGAACAGCAACAAGGTCAAGAGGAGCGCGGGCACCAGGCTGGTCTGTAGCGTCTAAGGATGGGGCGCGGATGCTGACCATGACAGGAAATGAATTCGCGGCATCAGCTAGACTTAAGGCTGGATAGCCAGGTAAGGCCTTGACATTCAATTCACTGGCGTCTGGCCCATTGCTTTGCTGAGGATTGTTGGATATAGGCTCATCATCAGCAAAGTTGGTAACAAAGTCATCATAGTCAGTAATAAAGTCATCGTCGTTCAAGTCATCCTCATCACTATTGTCGTTGTTACTTATGACATCCTCATCATCATTATCGTTGTCACTGTCACCATTGTTCGGTTCATTAATGCCATCATCATTAGGGTTATCGGGATGAGCTTGCATATAAGGAAGGTGGTTCCAAGTGGAACGGCAAGTAGGGCATTCGCGGTGGCCATGGCTGACGCTTGGAGCAATACAGTCGAAGTGGAAGGTGTGGGTGCACTCCGCCGTAAACAATGCTTTCCCTTCTCCTGCCTTCACGTTTGCCAAGCAAATTGCACATACTTCCTACAAAAAAAAAAAAAAAAATCAATACTCTCATTCACACTAGTAAACAATGATAATCAACATATATACATATATGAACATATATAGTGTATACGAAGCAGAAGTTTATATAAGAACACTACCCTCTCTAAGAACAAGAAAAGAAAGCGGCTTAAGTAAAACCTAGTTAACATTAATCCTTATGATCTTAATGGATGCTACCCTATTGATCTTTAGCGGACAAAAGAGAAAAGTTACTACGTATATACAAGCGAACAAGGTACATTATTTGAGAAGAGATAGCAAATAAGTGTTACATTTACAAACGTACAAAAAATATCTTACCTCGGGAGTTTGATCATCCATGGCTTTTTACTTGAAAATAGCTTTGTCTTGTGTTGTTTGGAAAATTTGTTGTTTATGAATAACCCGTACGTATGTCCTATATATACGGACAGTTGGACACCAAAGTTTCGCTTATTAGGGTTTATGGAAGGAATAGAACGAAGAATAACAGAGCGGACTTGTTACTAGTTAGGAACTTGGAAAATTCGTAAGTAAGTATAAATAAATAGGAAACTAAGATAGCGCTATCGAGTGATACCGAATTTGGGCTGTATGTGGTGGTCCACACAATTGAAAACAAAAGCTAGTATGCGCGGGAGATGACAAGGCCCACGTGATGGGTACCAATTTGGTGTCAACCCTTTTATAAGATTAATTTTATCTTTAAAAATAAAAAATTTCAAACAATTATATAGAGAGGGTGGCTACCAAATTGGTAACAACATTGTGGATGGGTATGATTTTTTTCAGTATGCTTTGTTCATAAAGTATAATCGCATGAGTTTTGTGGTTGAACATTTACCTTTAAGGACATATCTATATTTTTATACTCCCTCTGTCCCACTCAAGGCGTATTTCACTATCAATCATGTGTGTTATAAAATTTGTAAAAAAATCTAATATTATATTGGTTAGATTTGTATTCAAGAGTAATTTTTCATATGATTATATTTGTATAATTTTATAAGCTATACATTTTGAGTTATTAATAGTCAAAATATAATCTCAAATAGTGCCAAAAAGTAAATGGGGAGCATTGACGGGAATAGAGGGAGTATTATTAAACTTTTATATATGGAAACTTTCTAAATGTGGAAATATTGTCATACATTTCATACCCAATAGAGTCATCATTATCAGAACCGCAACCTCGCGGTCGGGATGGTCCCTGTGACCCTTGTAAATTAACTTTGTTCCATGAGTTGTGCGACTAACTAAGTTTATGTGAGAAAGAGAATAACATGCAGTTCCTAAGGAGCTGCATTAAGTCATGGAGGGCGCAAGTGGCTTCATTGCAACAATGTTTGTAGCAAGCTTCTTTGCCGACTCCCAAAAAATAAGAAGACATGGAGTCCCTAAGGAGCTGCATTAAGTTGACAAATATGGCCCCAGCCTAGCAATTCAATATCAACCTAAATTTTGTAATCATAGTGGCATGTTCATGTAGGTACTTGTACTAAACGAATTCATGTACTAAAACAAGGGGGGTAATGATAAAGTCATCATATACACACACCATAATGGTGCGAGAAAGTTATAAATATACATCAACCAGTAAGACAATGGTCAAACAATCAACCAGGAGTTCCACCCAAATCCAGGCCACACATAGATAATGTATAGAATGTTTAACCATTATTCTGCAACAAACAAGTGTAAAATGACCAAAGTCAAGTTTTCTTTATTGCAGTTCCCTTAAGCTTCAGCTGCCAAATTTATAATTTTTTATCAAGAACTTTTAACTCCGATTAAGTTGCTGACTTTATGACCTCAATATTATTTGGACTTTACTTCAACCATGTTTTTACCTTGATTGCCGAAGTTCCTTTGACTTCTGCACCATTTTTCGCATAAAAGCAGTTTGATAACCCCACCCCTCAGGAGCAGCAGTACCAAAAGCTACTGCCAGAGGAGCAGAATAGTTAGTCCCTGATGTAATGGATGGTCCAACATTCTTTATAGACCCCTTCTTCATCCTGACAGCTTGAGTAGATGCTCTCTGATACATATGTGAGTTTCCCATCGAGTATGCTAAAGCCCTCCCTCCAGCATCATACTCTGCCATGCTTGCTATCCTCTCCTTAATTTCCCTCACTTCGTCCTCCAAAGCGCGAGAGCAGCTATCCTCTGCCTGGGCTGAGGGTGATGACATCAATTGAATCCTTCGCTGACCAAGTAATTGCCGGGCTTCATCTAGCTCTCCTATTTCAGCCATAACTTGTGCCTGCGCAATCCCTTCTGCGATTGATATTCGATTTCTCTCCCTGTCCACATCTAGGTGTATCTGCCTGTCTGCTTCAGACAAAACGTCAGTTGGAGGTCGGCGAATATCTGCTGTCACTATTTCAGACATGATGCTTCCATTGGACAGTGGATCTTTGTACGAACAATTCACCTCTAGCAACTTTGTTGTCAATGTGTCAGATTCTTCTGATAAGGAGGCTAAGGCTTGTGGGACTGAGACGTACACAATAAATTGTTTCTCTTCTTCTGCATAAACATCCCCAACGTATACCACACTATGTTGGTTTGCATCATTATTAATAGTGTTTCTATACCTCCCCGAGGAAACGGATTGGATCCGAACACCAGACGGTCCTGACTGCACATGGATTTCTACTTCTTGAGCCACGACACTCATTAATCCACCAATACACTGAGCAAAAGCATCCTGGATAATCTCGGTTGACCCAATGTAGGAGTATGTCCCTCCTGATCCATCTGCTATGGCGTGGAGAGTAGTGGTGTCATGGTTAGAGCCGAAGCCAAATGTGTGAACCTGAACAGGAACTACATCATATTGTGTTGCAGCATGAGCATCTATATCAGTAATATTGGTCCGGATGCAAGGCGGGAGGCGGTGCAAGGACTGACCAAAATCTGGGCCATATCCATTTTTGATGTCCAGGCCATCCGATAGGAGAATGATACTGGCTACAGGGTTCTTTACACGACGTTGCTCTAGAACCTCAACAGCCTTCTTCAACCCAGCTATTATGTTGGTATAGCCAATTGCCTGAAGGGACTTAACAGCCTGAATAGTATCACGTCTCCCTCCATCTGTCATCCTCTGTAGGGGAGTCACCTGCCTGCCCGAGGTTGAAAAGATAATAACTGATAATCTATCTGCAGGGCCCAAGTTATCAACCACAAATCCCATGGCCTCCTTCAGGAGCCTGATCTGCTCATCCATACTTTGACTCACATCAAGCACGGCCACCAGATCAATAGGTGCACGAGCAATAGACCTATCAGAAGCTTCCGGAGATAAAGGAGGGGCATGGATGCCAACAAGTACAGCTAATGAATTAGACTCTTCAGACTTACTTAGTGCAGGATATTCAGGCAAGGTCTTCACTATCATTCTCCCACCCTGCTGGTTAAGTGATGGTGGTATTGGGGCTGAGGCTGCATTGGATGCACAGGTAGATTCCTGAGATGGAAGGGGCTCACCATCAGCAAAATCAAGGTCACTGAGTTGGGAAACAAGCGGAATGACACGAGGAGTGGGGTGAATGTAGGGGGCAGGATTGTTGTTAGAAGGAGCGAATCGGGAAGGGAGGTTTGTCCAAGTAAAGTGACACGACGGGCATATATGATTGCCATGCTGAGCACTGGCAGCAATGCAGGTGAAGTGAAAGGTGTGAGAGCATTCTGCAGTGAACAAAGCTTGCCCTTCTTCTGCTGTCAAGCTTCCTAAGCATATAGCACATACATCCTACATCACACCAATAACAGTATAACTTCACTATCAATATACTTCTACCAGATATAAGACAATAAAAACCTGAAGTGATGGCATATTATTACAGACAAGATACAATTTGTTTCTTTCTTTTGGTGTCTACGAGACTATTATCAATAACAGGTTAATAACTACAAAACATAGATAAAAGAAATCTTCCTATCATATAAACGATCTTCAACTACACAAAATGAGAAGAATTTTCAAATGAGTTTCTCAATTCATGTCTTGCAAGTTGCAATGCAAACCAAACGAGCTAACATTCTACCCAAAAAGAACTTAATAAAGCAAACTGCAAATAAAAGCAGCTGATCGATGGCAGCCTTACATAAACTACATTTTCAAGTTTCAACAAACAAGGAGACTCTAAACACACAGAATAACAAAACACACATCAATCACAATAGCATCATCTTGTCATTTGACCAAATGCTTATATCACAAGGCAACTGCACTTATACATTCATGCTCTCGATCATATAACAAAAAGTCAATATGATCAACATATATGACCTCCTCACAGACTAATCATAAGTCATCAACTGTAACATTAAAAATAAGGAAATTATAAGGATTATAACTCAAAACCCATCATCAAATGTCTGACCTTTCATAACTAAAAGAAAACCCATGATAGCTGACTTAGAAAGAAAATGCACCACAAGAAACAAATTCAGCAAATTTTCAAGAAAAAAGAACAGGGTACTAAAGAATATGCATGGAGTAGCTAAATGTACCTTGGTAGAATCCATTCTAGTAGAAGAACAAAGAAACGTGACTAAATATCAGCAAGATTTTGAGGGGGGATTTATATTCAACAGCAACATCTTAACTTGGACTATGTCAGCTTTTATGGATTAAAGTCAGATAGATTGAATACGCACTAATATGCAATGGGGTGGAGTTGTATTTATGCATACAGTTTTAAGTTATTTTGACATATTCATTGTTTTTATGCATGTTTATATGTAGTTGCTTAAGGAAACTTCAGTATGAACTTAAATTGCAACTAAATTCATATGTACGCAAATAAGTATGACATAATTTGAAACAATGTATAAGGTATGAATTTCGTTATCTCCAATAACATCAAAATAGAAAAAAAAAAAAGAAGAAAATTCGGTTGCCAATTTAGATGTTAAGTTATAATGTGGATGTAAATATTTGTAATTATTATTTTTTTCCATTATATTATTATACTATTACTTAAGTCCATTCATAATGATAAAATTATTTATAATTAAGTCGTAAAATGACTAATATGTATTAATAACATTAATTATATTATTATTATTATTATCGTCATCTTCTTCTTAGAGTAGTTTATGATGATTACAGGAACCAAACAAAATTCAGCCCTTTTTTTTTGTGGTCTCCCATATAATTCAAGAATAGAAACGTTGAGGTAACATAATTTTCTGTTGCTCCTGATTGAGCTCATGTAGTAAATGCACTCAAGGGGCTTCCTTGTAACGAATTTCAAAACCAGATTGTGTCAGATGATACAATTTAGCACAAAGCCACAAGGCAACTTCAGACGAAAAGACTGACAAACAGAGGAATCATATGTACGAGTCAGAGAGAGAAGTCAGACAGAAAGAAACATTAATGCGGGGATCAGGTGAGAACAATTAAAACAGTCTTGTCGAATAAATCAACTAGGAGCAAGCAAGAAAAGTCTAATGAACATATGCAGAGTTAAGCAAAATACAAACCATCACATTCTGAAGCTTAACAAGGTTTGCGATTGCGTACACAAATAAGTACTTCCTGATGAGCATTTGTCAGTGGTACACAGCAGTGAACATTGGTACCACTAAGTGCCCATCCAACATGTATACATCTAGGATAACATACTAAACTTATTAAAGCCGAGCATTGTAACTGCAAATAGCTTACATTTTTGGATGTTGCTGTAGGTTCATCATCTTCGCCGCCTATGGTTGGAGGAGTCCGACACATATATACGTTTAAGCTAAGATACCAAGCAATTTGCTGGCGATATTTTAGTTGAAAATTAATAAATGTAAGTTAATAGAAGATTGAGAGTATCTCTAGTGTCACAATCAAATGGACAAAGCACTGAACAAAAAACATAGAAATAGATACCGTAAAGAGCAAATAAATTTGTCAATTATTCTTACAAAGAATTAAAGATGTAAAATACGGAGTATCATATATGTTATATGATACTTAAATCTATGCAAAACTAAAATCAATGAAACATCAAAGGATCATTATCTAATCCCTTGTCCTGAGCTCCACCCTTGTCAAATACACATCTTGCTTTCCAGATCACAGAAGAAAAAGTACGGTCAAGTCTTCTGTAGGTTGCTACTTCCGGCAATATGTTTCAAGGTAAACCATCAATTTCCAATCAAGTTGCTGAAGGAAAATGAATTAGCGTTACTACTTTCTATAGGAGGTTGCACTTGACTAATGGATTGGCGTTCTTGCTGTGATTTCTCAACCATTTGCCTCATTATTGACGTCTGGTAACCAAAGCCAGGAGTTGAAGTAGCATCACCAGAGGCGAAAGACCCAAAAGCAGAACTGGAATTGTAATCAGCAGTACCAGCAGAAGCGCCGAACGTGGAACTGGAAGTAGCGCTACCAAAAGTGACAGAGCCAAAAGCGGAACTGGAAGGACAACCAACAGGTCCAGCAGAAGAGCCAAACCTGGAACTGCACATGTTACCAGCAGGAGTAGCAGACAAGCCAAAAACAAAAGGAGCAGAAGAGCCAAAAGTGGTGCTGGAATGAAAACCAGCAGCAGAGCCAAAAGTTATGCTGGAATGAAAACCAGCAGCAGAGCCCAAACCTCCAGGTTCAGCGGCTTCAACTTTATTTGACTGGTTTAAAGCTCGAGTAGAAGCTCTTTGATACATATGTGAATTCGCAGTTGAGAGAGCAAACGCGTTCCCACCAAAATTGAACGCATGTTTACTCACCATGCATTGTTGTACCAAGCCCGCCTGACCAAACAGTGCCATAGAGGGTGCATCCCCTGCCTGGCCTGCGAATGACTGCAGCACGCCCATCCTTCTGCTACCAAGTAATTCTTGGGCTTGTTGCATCTCTCCTCTCTCTGCCATTTCCTGCGCCCGCGCAATACCTTCTCCTATCGCTACCCTGTTTCTCTCCCTATCTACCTCTAGGCACATGCGCTTGTCTTCTTCAGACAAAGCTTCTGCAGCAGGCCTGCGAATCTCAGCTGTTACTGAATCAGACATGATCTTCTCATTCGACAATAAATCCTTGTAGGAACACTTCGCGTTCAGTAGCTTTGTTGTGGAGGTATTTGGTCCTTCTTCACTGGATGCGCTAGCCAAGGCTTGTGGGACTGAGAGATACACCAAAAATTGCTTCTCTTCTTCTGCATAAATATCACCAATATATATTACCCCATGTTGACTAGCAACGCTATCAACAGTGGTTCTGTACCTCCCAGATGCAATAGACCGGATATGAACATCTGGAGAGCACGAGTGCACCAGGATTTCAACTTCCTGTGCCACAACACTTAAGAGCCCACCAATGCATTGGGCAAAAGCATCCTGAATGACCTCAATTGCCTCAATGTAGGAGAAGGTCCCTCCTGCTCCATCTGCTATTGCGTGGAGTGCTTTAGCATCATGATCAGACCCAAACCCAAAACTGTGGACTGAAATTGCTTCAATTTGTGCCGGCCTTTCAGTTATCTCTTTGGCATTGGACCGAATGGAATTTGGGAGCCGGTTGAGGCATGAGATGAAATTGAAATTGTTAGTGTCATGGCCATCTGAAAGGAGTATAACACTGGCTACAGGATTCTTCTGACGTCGCTTCTCCAACACTCTGACAGCCGTCTGCAATCCTGCAATGATGTTAGTGGAGCCCTCAGCTCTTACAGAACCAACGGCCCGGACAGTATCAGCGCGACCTGTTTCTGTCATCCTCCGCAGAGGTGTTATCCTCTTAGCATATGTTGAGTAAGTAATGATCGATAATCGGTCAGTAGGGCCAAGGTTATTGATCACAAAGTTGACTGCCTGCTTCAAGAGACGTATCTTGTCGCCATACATGCTGCCACTCACATCAAGCACAGCCACCAGATCGATAGGTGCACGTTGATTAGCCCTGTCCGATGCTTCCATGGACAAAGGAGGGGCACGGATGCCTACAAGGACTGGAAATGAATCTGATTGTTCTGACTTAGGGAGTGCAGGATACTCAGGCAAGGTCTTGACTGTCATGCCTCCACCTTGTCGTGGCGCAGGTGGTGCTTGCGTGGAGGAGGCAGGTGAAGTGGTAGGGGAGGGCAGGGGCTCATCGTCGTCAAAATTTGGATCAACAGACGAGCTAATAGGAAGGCCACCGAAGCTAAAGGGATGATTATACAAGGGTGTTGGATGAACAAAATTTGGCGAGGAAGGAACTTGGAATGGTTGTTGTGTCCATCTAGCATGGCAAGTAGGGCAATTGTGACTGCCATGTTGGAGATTGTAGGCAATGCAATTGTAATGGAACTTGTGGGAGCATTCTGCAGTGAACAACGCTTGTCCCGCCCCTGAGTTCAAGCTTCCGAGGCATACAGCACATAATCCCTACACAAAACCAACGACATTCCGTAAATCCATCAGTTTTACGTACTCTCAGCTAAAGGCAAAGAGAGATAAAAAAGTGCATCAGAATACATACATTAATACATTATGCTTGATTAAATCATGGAACCTTTATAAGAAACTAAAGAAAGTTGTATTGCATTCTTTGAAAGTCGACAGTAAAACCAATCACGAAGTAAAACTACATTAGCAACATTGGAATCTCTTGTATTCAGTTTACAAGTGAGAGTATCAATACGTTTAGTTAAATCATGCTGAAAACTAAAAATACGAAAAAGAATAATTTCTAGCAGAAATAAATCAAGATGATAAGCTTATAATAAACATGTTATGCAATAAAGTTTTAAACTTGCATGGAGTAAACTAAAGTAGTACCTGGGAGTCCATGTCACGGAACTCTTTGGGATATTCTTGAAACGTGCTTTTGAGCTTGTGATTGGTTAATTTGTTAGAATTTGGAGGCCGTATCTATATATATGACTTATTTCGAAGACTTATTGCAATGTTTAGCGTTGTATTCCCGCAAAAGAGTAGCAACTTCTATTTTATTTCCCTTGACAAAAATTAAAACAATACATGCAGCGTTGTTTTCCCGCTATGTGACTGCGACCTCACTGCGTGCAGCTTCCATGTTATTTTCTTTGACAATTTCCATTAGAACATTATTTTCTATGTGACATTGTCTAACTATTTAATTTTTTTGCCTTTTAATCAATAGATAACCTTTTCTTCTGTTCTAATAAGACTCAAATAGTGTCATAAAGAAAATGGTGGGGGGGGGGGGCAAATGAGTGAGACGAAGGAAGTACCTACTATACATATATTTAATAGTCCTAATAGTCCTAACCTCATAAAAAGTAAAGATTTACTTTCCTAGGCTATTTGTTATATTTCGTATTAAATTAAGATAACTCGAATATATGCATATTGTGTATAACTCTATATGTTTAGTTATATCTAGTCGTGGCATTTCGAGGCCAAAAATTGGCCCCGGTGATGGCGTGGAACAAACATTTGTAGACTCTTACGCATGGGGGCTCCTCGCCTTCGTGGAGTTTGATCTTATGAAATAATATACTCCCTCCCCCGTTTATTAGAAAATTAGATCTAACCGTTAATCAAACAATTAACATATCGTAAGCGGGTTTTAACAAAAATTTTATGACGACCTAAATATAGTTAAACTAACTATTTTGATAAATAATCATGACTATATGCTTACCATATGCTTACCTTTAAGGATCAAGGTTGGTCGAATGGTTGGGAACTCAACCTGCCTGGGGGTTGTCACAGGTTCGAATCCTTATAAATAATCATGACTATATGCTTACCATATGCTTACCTTTAAGGATCAATGTTGCTCCAATGTAACAAAAAAAACTATATGCTTACCTTTGATTGTAGGATATAATCCTACAAAGAGACCAAAACAAACATATAAACAAGGGGATCCCTAAAGCTCCATTTGGTATATATTTTGCGAAAAAGGATATATCATGTCAAATATGCATTTCTTGTTGGCTAGAACATTTAATCCGAAGTCTGAGGCCTTCCACACATGTTGGTAGAATTAAAATCAATTAACAGAAGAGCAAAGATGATCCACAGAAAAGAACACTATCATCATTAAAGGGGATCCGTTTTCGTAATCTCACCTTATCTGCAACGACCTTATTAACCGGATTGTGGAAGACGACTGAACTCGCCCTGTAGCAGCATTATTAACCGATGTGTGGAAGACCACTGCACTCTCTCCGCTTTGTAGCCAAATAAACAATTTGCATTTTAGAAGGATATCCAAGGCCCATAATCTTTTCCAAAACTTCTGTTCTATAGCCAGCACATTGGGAGTGATAGTTAAGGTTGAGAATAAGAAAGAGTTTCCATTCAAAACACATTTCTATATGTGAAATAATTACCAGTTCGGCTTTAAATAAATTCTTGCTTAGTAGTCGAGTTGTCACTAAAAACTTCTCAGACAGAGATGCCATGCTCTTGTACTTCTTGGACGCTACATTGCGGGACGAAATCACCAAGGCATGTGCCTTGATCATGAATCAGGGTATGCATTTGATTCCATAACGCATGATTGCTCCACTGCCTATTTCACTAGTCACTTCAAGATTTCTATTTTCTCTAAGGTCCTTTCCAAAGGTTGGTCTGTCACGACCACGATTTGATGCGCATCGAAATATGCTTTCAACTTCCTTGTTACGATTACCACCACAAATGCAGTTTTCTCGATCAAGGGGTACCTTAAAGTCTTCCCCAAAAATGACACCAAATTGTTCCGAAGTAGGACAATGGGAAGCTACGGCTAAGAGTTCCTTCATAGGCAGTAATTGGCAATGGTATAGAGTTGTGGTTTTACATCATATGAGAAAAAGAAAATTCATGCCCTCGTAGAACTGGTTTAGCTTTCGGTGTTTCGGTCTTACTCTTTCTTTACTAGTACACTATTTTCTCATAGTGCTCCCCACCTCCACTGGCCTAGTACACTCTCCTAAAAACAAGAAAACATTTGATGATCTTTGTCAAAAAAAAAAAAAAAAGAAAAAAGAAAAAGAAAACATATGTAGTCTTTTCACGCTAACAAGATTACGGGAGCTTTATGCACTACACTCTTGTAGGCTTGTAGCTAAGATTATAGAACAAAAAGAGAGATTCTATAGAATAAATCCGCTCATTTTTCTGTAAAGGTGTCTCATTTCGTTTTCGTAATCCCTAACGAGCTGCATTAAGTTGACAGATATGGCGCCAGCCTAAGAATTTAGTTTCAACCTGAATCATGTAATCATATTGTTATGTTCATGTAGGGTACTTGTATTAAACAAATGCATGTACTAAAAAGAGTGCTTATGGGTTTTTTTTTACCAAGAAAACAGGCACAATTGTCCCAAAAAAGTAGTTGTACTGTGAATATTGTGCAAGAACGTTATAATAACATATCAATCAGAAAAACAGTAGTTAAACAATCAATTCAAGCCACACATTGTTAATGGTTAACCATACTAATTTATTTTTTCTCTGTTTCTGCAACAAACAAATAAATAATGACCGAAGTTTGCAGACTTTAATGACTTCATGATTATTTTGTGTTGCTACTTCCGCCAGGTTGTTCACCTTGATTGCTGGGTTGGCGAAGTTCCTGTGACTTATGCACCATTTTCCGCATAAAAGCAGTTTGATAACCAGACCCCTGTGGAGGAACAGCACCAAAAGCTGCACCAAGAGGAGCAGAAAAGTAAGCCTCTGATGAACTGGCTGGTCCAGCAGTGTTTATAGATAACTTCTTCATCCTGACAGCTTGTGTGGATGCTCTCTGATACATATGTGAGCTTCCCTTGGAGTATGCAAAAGCCCTCCCTCCACCTTCATAATCTGCCCTGCTTGCCATCATCTCCTCGATTTCCCTCACTTCGCCCTCCAAAGCGCTGGAACGGCTATCCCCTGCCTGAGCTGAGGCTGATGACATCATTCTAATTCTTCGCTGACCAAGTAATTGCCGGGCTCCATCTAGCTCTCCTCTTTCTGCCATAACCTGTGCCTGCGCGATCCCTTCTGCTATTGAGATTCGATTTCTCTCCCTGTCAACCTCTAGGTGCACCTGTCTGTCTGCTTCAGACAAAGCCTCAGTTGGAGGTCGGCGAATTTCTGCTGTCACTATTTCAGACATGATGCTTTCATTGGAAAGTGGGTCTTTGTACAAGCACTTCACCTCTAGCAACTTTGTTGTCCAGGTGTCAGATTCTTCAGATGAGGAGGCTAAAGCTTGTGGGAGTGACACGTACACAAGAAATTGTTTCTCTTCTTCTGCATAAACATCCCCAACGTATACCACACTATGTTGGTTTACATTATTATTAATAGTATTTCTGTACCTTCCTGAGGAAATCGATTCGATTCGGACACCAGAGGATCCAGACTGCACATGGATTTCTACTTCTTGAGCCACGACACTCAGTAATCCACCTATACACTGGGCAAAAGCATCCTGGATAATCTCTATTGACTCAATGTAGGAGAATGTCCCTCCTGATCCATCTGCTATGGCGTGGAGAGCAGTGGCGTCATGATTAGAGCCGAACCCAAATGTATGCACATGAACAGGAACTATATCAGTTTGTGTTGCAGCATGAGTATTCTGATCAGTAGTATTGGTCCGGATGCAAGTTGGGAGGCGGTGTAGGGACCGGAGAAAATCTGGGCCATGTCCATTTTGGTTGTCTTGCCCATCTGAGAGGAGAATGATACTGGCTACAGGGTTCTTTTGACGACGTTGCTCTAGAACCTCAACAGCCTTCTTCAATCCAGCAATTATGTTTGTAGAGCCATGTGCCCGAAGGGAGTTAACAGCCTGAATAGTATCACCTCTCCCTCCATCTGTCATCCTCCGTAGGGGAGTCACCCGCCTGGCCGAGGTTGAAAAACTAATAACTGATAGTCTATCTGCAGGGCCCAAATTATCAACCACAAATCCCATAGCCTCCTTCAAAAGCCTGATCTTCTCGCCATTCATGCTGCCACTCACATCAAGCACGGCCACAAGATCAATGGGTGCACGCGCATCAGGCATATCAGAAGATTCTGGGGATAAAGGGGGCGCACAAATGCCAACAAGTACGGCAAATGAATTAGAATCCTCTGACCGACTTAGTGCAGAATATTCGGGTAAGGCCTTCACTATCATTCTGCCACCCAGCTGGGTATCTGCTAGTGGTATTGATGCCGAGGACGTAGTGGATGCACTGGCAGGTTCCAGAGATGGAAGGGGCTCATCATCAGCAAAATCGAGGTTACTGAGTTGGGGAACAACCGGAACGACATGGGGAGTGGGGTACACGTTGGGAGCTGGAATGTTGTTAGGGGAAGGAGTGAATTGAGAAGGGAGGTTTCTCCAAGTAGAGCGACATGTCGGGCATATATGATTGCCATGTTGAACACTGGTAGCAATGCAGGTGAAGTGAAAGGTGTGAGAACATTCTGCAGTGAACAAAGCTTGACTAGCTTGCCCATCTCCTGCTGTCAAGCTCCCTAAGCATATGGCACATACATCCTACATCACACCAATATAGTACAACTTCACCATTTACATACTTGCACCAGACATAACTACAATTAAAACCTGAAGTGATGGCAATTAAAACATGACGTGATGGCATATGGCATATCAATAACAGTTTATCTTCAAAACATTGATATAACAACTCTTTCTATAATATAAACAATTTTCCAGACACAAATTGAGCAGAATTTCACCAAATCCTCAGTTCATGTCAGCTTGCAAACCAAACATGCTAATATTCATTTGAACATTTGACTAATTAATTAACAGTTTGATCATATTTTACACAACAGAACTTGATAATTAAAGCAATCAGATATGGCTGATGGGCAATGGCAGTCATAGATAAACTACACTTTCAAGTTTCAACTAACAAGGAGACTCTAAACTCACAGAACAACATCACCCACTACTACTACAATAGTATCGATGCTACATCATCATATCATTTTGATCAAATGCTCATATCGTAAGGTTTCTGCACTTATAAGATCATGTTCTTATGTACCAAAAAGTCAACATGATCATTGATCATATACAAGACATTCTTTCTCCTTACAGATTAATCACATTAAGTCATTAACTAAAACATTAAAAACAAGGAAATTATAGGATTATAAGTCAAACCCATCATCAAATGTTTGACCTTTCATAATTAAAAGAAAACCCATGATCACTAATAAGAAAAAAATGTACCAGACCAAATAAATTCAGCAAATTATCAAGAAAACAGAAGAGGGTAATAAAAAAATGTGTATGGAGTAAATAACCGTACCATGCTAGAATCCATTATAGTATAAGAACAGAGAAAAGTGACAATATATCAGCAAGATTATGTTCAGCAGCACCTTCTGAAGTTCGAATATGTCAACTTTTATGGATTAAAAGTCAGATAGATTTGATAGGCACTAATTCGCAATGTGGTCGAGTTGTATTTATATAGCTTTAAGTTACTTTGACATGTTCACTTTTTTATGCGTGTTTATACGATACGTGTTGCTTAAGGAAACTTCAGTACGTATAATTTGGTTCCCTTATTAAATAAAGGAGGGAAGCCTTAAGTAAGTTTACCAATTATATGTAGCGATGAACTGTCATGGGTCAGGGGTGTTCGTCAATTTTTATCTTACTATTTTGAATCTTTTGATTACACGCGGTTTTTCTGGTTTTGTATGAATGTACAAAATAGTGTTTATATTGCTTAATATGCTATTTTGGTACGATCGGAATTACACGGAAATTGACATTTTGGAGACCTGTTAAAAATGGACTTGACTCAAAAACTAACCCATGCCGACTGAAAGCACGTTTAGTGGCCAATGGCAAATCCCAGCAAGAAAGAGTGGAATGTGACGAAACTTTTAGTCCGGTGGTCAAACCTTCTACCATTCACACTGTTCTCAACTTGTTGTTACCCGTTCGTAGCCTATTCGCCAACTTGACGTGAAAAATGCCTTTCTTCATGGTCAGCTCAAGGAACGATACAACCCCGTGGGTTTGTTGATCCAGCCAAACCTGATCATGTATGCCGTCTACACAAGGCCTTATATGGACTCAAACAGGCCCCTCGTATAGTGTCAGCGCTTTGCCCTTTTCTATGTTCTATTCATCTATTGACTTTACTAGTAGCCGGTGTGATTCCTCTCTATTTATTTGTCGTCACGGGCCTGACACAGCTTTTCTATTGCTATATGTGGATGATATTTTACTTACTGTGCCCTCTGGCCATGTTATGCAATCCATTATCTCTAAACTTCATTCTGAGTTTGCTATGATAGATTTGGGACCTCTACATTATTTCTTGGGTATTTCAATTACCCGTAATTCTGCTGGTCTAGCTATTCTTGTCTCAGCAAAAGTACATTCAAGAGATTCTTGAGCGGGCCAATATGTTGTCCTGCAACCCATGCATGTTCCACTCCCGTGGATACTAAGGCTAAGCTATCTGGTTCTACTAGTGACCCTATCTCAGATGCTTCTCTTTATTGCAGCCTTGCAGGTGCATTACATCACTTTCACCCGTTCCGACATTTCCTATGCAGTTCAGAAAATTTGACTTTCCATGCATGATTCACGACACCATCATATGGCTGCTCTAAAACGCATTGTTGTAACAGATGTGAGA
>CAAKMY010050807.1:3064-13228 GCA_901111285.1 Corrigiola litoralis | reverse complement strand
GGGTAGCTAAATGGACGTGTTGAAAACACATGGAGACCGTGGTCCACACTTGTTGAAAACACGCCCCGTGCCATGGTTGGGCGTATTGATCAGGGCATGCCCCGTGCCATGGCGAGGTGTATTGAGGGCACGCCCCTGCCATGGTTCATGCGTGCTTTCAACACGTCAGAACTTATTACCCAGGTTTTCACGCGACGGTTAGAGGGGCGTTTATTGCGGATATGGGTGGGAGGCGAGAGTGGCGGGCCGAGTGAGAATTGAGAATTGAGTGGAGTTGGGTTAGCATAGCAGAGGGGTGGGTGAGGCTAGTATGGGAAAGGTAATACAAAAAATGAATTTATTTGGGGCGACATTAGTAAATTTGGGACGACGAAAAGCACGCCCTATCCCCAGCAACATAAATTTTGGACCCATGATAGCGGGCCGAGTGAGGGTGAACTGGCCCACTATCCAACCCCAACCTTAGGTGAGACAAACTGTTTACAATTATATCAATTCTTTCAAAATCACACAATAACAAACGCAACGAAGGTGACCATTGGTGCCCAAAAAAAAAACAAAAACAAAAACAAAAAAGGTGACCAACTGACCATTGCCAATAAAACAGTAATTTTCCTTACCCTCCAAAGAAAATGAAAAAAAAAAGGACGAAGAAGAACTAAACCAAAATTATATGAGATTATATCGTTGTCTGAGCTCCCAAAGAGGAGAATCAAAGGATCATGAGATCATGATTACAAACGTCAACAAAGTCATTTATATGGTCGTTGCTAAAACTATATAATTAAGGAATGGTAAACTGACAGTACACAGCAGAGAAACGATCATAACTGTTATCATAAAAACTCTTCAATTCAATGACTAGCTAATTACACAGAAATCTTTAAGTATATATTCTTCTTTATTACACGTATACGTACTATAGAACCTTACGTAATTACGTTTACATATGAAACAGAGACAACAACCGCCCTATGCAAGTTGATGGACCTCGTTGAGAGTAAATACATGAAAAGTCTATCAACTCTTCACGTCCACAACATGAACAATTCTAGCAAGCTATATCCAAGAAGTATCTTAACAGCTGTTGCCAAGTTCCTGCCTGGCCCTGAATTATAAGACGGATCAACAGGGTAGAGGCTTCCAGTTGTAGGGGGTCCTGAGAAGTAGATGATTCCTCCAGCAGGTGGTGGCGGGCAGTAAGCCGTGCTTGGGGGCTTCTTGGGTGGAGGAGGAGGTGATGGTGGCGGAGGTGGTGGAGGGCTTTGGTAACATGATGGGTGACCACAAGGTGAGCAACCACCACACTTTATGCTTGGGTCGGATGATCCAGGTACCCCTGTTTCATCAAGCTTCCTTGATGGCTCAAGCCCATAGATTGGAGCTACAAAAAAAACTAGCAATACGAAGGTGCTTAACATATAAGTTGATAATGATTTTCGTGGTATTGACATATGTAAAGGATTTATGAAAATCAAGTTGGAAAGGTTGATGTGATTGTGTAATGGTATGTTTAGTTTCTTTGTTAGGTGCAGTATAGAGTGCTATGGAAGTGTGACTTTGAGGAATGTTTAAGACTTTAAGAAGAATTGATTGGAGAAACCGAGTTACGTAATAGAATGATCTATTAGCCAAGGATGCGTAGGATGTAGATAAAGTGGGTTTCTCTTGGTTAGGTATTTTTTTGGCACTTTTATTTATGATAGCAATGTGGGATGACTAGGATTGCATGTATTTGATTGTGAAATTATAATTAGCATTTTGATTTGCTTGCCGTTTGATATGTGTATTTGCATTTGCGTAGCATGTGGAAGGTCCGCAACTTGGGGTCCTACAGTGTAGAGATGGACTTCTATGACAGACTAAATTTGTGTTTGCGTGTGTGTGTTAGGTTGTTTTCTTTAATCAATTATCTCCCTTTAGCATGATAAAGATTTTAATTTAGTTGGCAACTGTTATAATTATCAACAATTACGATAAGGGATCAAATATTAAGCCTTTAGTAAATCTAATATCAACCATTCATTATCTTAGCCATGATTAGATTTAAATTTATTTATTAAACTTCAAATTTATTGAACATAGTTACATAATTCACTCACAAAAATTCAATGAAACGGTCTCACCAAAAGCTTTTGGTGAGACGAAGATAAAAAGACACATTTACCCTTCATTCAAGCACATTAAATGTCCAAACTACCCCTCATTTTTCAACCCCTAACTTCCCCTCCCCCTACTGGCAACCGCCGACCGGCCACCTTGAACCTTGGCGTTGACCGTCGGCATCATTTTTTGATGACAACACATGCACCCAACATGATATTCGACGTAGATTTCAATTCTGGCTGACCTTCTTTTCCGACACAATTGTTGTCGATGACGCGTCATATGGGGCACCGTTTACTCTTTAGTAACAGCCCAGACCCATGTACAAAGCACTTGGTAGGCCAAACCGAAGGTTTCGATAAAAAAAAAAAAAGTGGGGCGTTGACCATCGTTGTCGTAGTGCCGCATTGGGTGGAGGAGGGATGGGCGGTGTCGCGCGGGGTGGGGGATGTGGAGGGGAGTTGCTCGGTTGTGGGGGAATAGAGAAGAAGACTGAAAATGCGAAGGGAGGGGGAGGTGCTGCATAAGCAAGTGGGTGGAAGGTGATTGCAGTGGAGGATGATGGTGGGTGAAGGTAGGAGAGAGAGAAGGTGGGGATATTTGGTCTCACCTAAAGCTTTTGATGAGACCGTCTCACCCAAGTATTACTCTAATGCTTATAAAAATAAACTAAAAATAAGAAAAACCAACCAGGCCACTCCCACCGGCCATCGACCCCCCCCCCCCGCCCCTCGTTGCAACTAGCGCCAAGCATCCCTAACCACTGCCAGCGACCACGTGCTCTTACATCGGTGGCCAACCACCCATTTTCCCACTGCGACTCTTGCCGCCCCACCCTTATGCGACGTCGGCGACCAATCAACCCTTGCACAGTCAACCAACCCCTTCCCCTTATGTGACGTCGACCAACTTATCAACTAACTTAAAGGTTTAAAAAAAAATTAAGTTAAAGATGTGAACATCCCCACGCTTGGATCTAAATTCAAAGGAGTGGAATAGATCGAAATCATTCTTTTCTTTTTCTTTTTCTTTCTTTCCTCCCTTCTCCCCATTTTCTCCTCCTCCACCCCACCCTCCCATCCTCCCATTGCCCCCCCCCCCAATCCCTGCCCATTGTCGCCCCCTGACCCACGCCAACTGCCCCCCTCCCCCACCCGATTTCGCGGATCTAGTAGGGGGGCGACTTGGGGTGTTGTGGCTGGGCAGGATCGTAGGGGTGGGCTCGGGGCTCGGGTAGGTTGTGGGGTTGGGCCGTGGGGGTGAGGCTCGGAGTTCCTCTCATAATGTGGGAGGGTAGGTTGCCGGATAGGGGTGAAGGTTGGGCAAGCGGTGGGGGAGGAGGAAATGTGAGGGGACGGGAGGAAAGAAAAAAAAAACTAAACCTCACCCTTAATTATTCGTTTCTGTTTTGAAATTACCCTTAATCATCTAACTTGTTAATATTTAACATTATAAACCATTAACTTAGCGGAAAATCCCAAAAATCTTACTTCTGTTCTCAATAACGGCAATTTGGATTGAATAACCCATCTCGGGGGCATTTTGGATTAGTCGAAAACGCACATAAATATGTATGATTTTTACGTAAACTTCAGGTGACTATAAGAATCGAAATACATGATTCTAGAATCGACAAAAAGTTCAAAATCTTTAGATCAATAGATACCTATCCGGCTCCTACCTATAACACTTGAAAATTCGGATTTTACATGTCCACCGAAAAAGTAGACTTCTTAGAATACAGCAATTCCTCATCCATCAACACAAGCGACATGGTTTAGGGAATTAAAGTATGCTCTTTGTAGTCGTTCAAGATCTCATCAGGAACATGAGTTTCTTTTCAAGATAATCAGAGAACATTACCAAGTTTCGACTCCTTGCTAATGAAAAATAAGGAAAAAGAACGAATGTCTGAAATAATATCTACGATCATTCACGACATACAAACTCCAGAAGTCTATTTCCACACAGTGCTGCTTATGGTCACAGTGGACTGAACGAAAATGTCACTCTGTGAAGGCTTCCACAGTACCAGGAACTAAGAATACATCTGTACAGGGAAAGTTTTCTCTTAAATCACTAATCATCCATCTCTTATATGCATAGAAGTACACGCACAACAACATCATCTACAAGGTTGAAGGCAAATATGCATTGCTGAAAGACAAACAAATTCAGAGACATTCATCCATCAGCATCAAAAGTGATGCAAAGCTCAGTCGGCACTTATTGACACCAAGATCTTAGGTCTCACTTATCCGCAGTAACTGCTCATCCCGAACACCCCAAATTTTGAGTTTGGTATACTTGAAGTCTCTGTGAGTGATTCGATTCCGTGCTGTATTTCCCCATGCAGCCTTTGCTGACCACTGCAGGGCTGAAAAACCATTGTGAAGGGCCAATTCCATCAGCCAGTTCGCGGAACATACTCTGTAAATCCTCCATATTGCAAGATTTCTCCTAGAGCGAACAAAGATATCACAAATGTATATATTTGATCATTTCGGAAAATTGAACAGTAATACCTAAGATGAAATATTGAAATGGCATTGGATCTATGTTTAACATACATACAGAACTTTCTCATTTAGTATAGCATCCTGGCTCCTTTTTCTAAAGATAACTATGAAAACATACGAATTATTTAACAAACTAAAACATAGAACAGAAGTAAAACATTGGAAAAAAAGGTGCAGGTCCATAGGTAAATCACTAGGTTTGCTCTTGCAAGAGAATTTCATAGCCTTGCCATTACACATATTTCTCACCATATCTAGTCTATTAAAAACCTCATTACCGTTTAAGGCATGTGCATTTCCAGCACTTCAATCACATCCACCCCAACAGGAACATGAGCGATAATATGATTTTGAAAAGAAACTCTTGGGGTGACCCATAACTATAGCCTATATTTCTTAACCTAATAAAGCCTAATCTACTCCTTCGAGGCTTGTTTTAGTTATTGTCCTCCATATAATTTGTTTTTGTCATTCTCCTACAGCTTTGTATTGCCTTTCACTTTCTAGTAACAATTGCCTGTTGTCACGAAACCTACACATCTGAGACATTTTCTATAACGGGCTCAGGTTTGCAGCGTCTCTTCCCTTAAATACCAGGCTGCAAAACAACCAACAATCTTACACTAAGACACCAACTTACTGGTATCTTTATGACGAGCAGAGAAATCTGCCCTGAAGGCTAAGGATGACATACTCTCCTAAAATCTGAAAGGGTCTGGCATATGCACATCTACACGAGGCAATCAACTAGTATCCTGAAAAGTACATGAATGAGTCATGACAAATTTCAGAGCAGAAAGGTACAGTTCTTTGTTCTTACAAATTGCCAAAGTACAAACCAACTACCAAGTGCCCAAGGAAACTTCGAGGAACTTACACAGCTAAAGACTTGTCTTCATAAAGAAATGTTTCTTCCATGCCAACTACTTATAAATGTTAGGCCCGAAAATAAAACTACTTCAAATTTTTATAATGTTTTAATGAAGAATTTATGACAGTGAACATTATGTTAAAGATTTCACCACTAAAAAATGGCTAAGTTTAACTAACTTTGCTGTCAACTACTAAGATGGTAGCCATTGAAGAATCAGTACCTACTAAATTACTCGGCCAATTGAGGAAAATTGGAATTACCCAAAAACTAAACATGAAAACGCAGAAGACGCTGCTGCGTTCTTTTCCTAGTTTTCTACAAAATCCCCCCACATAGTCAAAAGATCTTGTTAGTTATGTTTGCTCTTTTATCAAGATTCAGCAGCAGGAAGAAGATCTATGTTCAGAACACTCATATTTCTAGAAGAGTATGTCTAACTTCCTCTTTCATTCGTTCCTACACCAAACAATTTCGCCTAACTGCATTGTCTTCATTAATGTGCCTATATTAACCTAGGAAGTCCAGGATTATCTAGTTCTAGGAGTGAAGAAGTACTATGTGTTTACGCCAGACCAGTCATATTCATATTCCTTCACCATCATTCATAAATCTTCTATAGAAAAACAATTCACTCGTGATATCAACATTCCTTACATACTAATCACTTTCATTATCATCAATTAACAACAGCGAAACTGCAATTATAGTAAACAACGTTGAAGTGGTTACCTCTTCCTTCACCTGTGACATGAGTGACAACATTTCTTGCATAAAGTCACAAAAACCCTGTATCAAAAACAGATTACTACCTAAGTTTTACTTCAAACTCGACATTCTTTTAATTAAGGGTGTTAGAAGGAAAAAAAAAAAAGATTGAAACCGAAGTTATGTACCTCATCCTCCTCCTCGGTAGGATCATACATGCCTACATCATACAATGTCCTCTTTCTCGGATCCGACAGCACTGTTCCAATGCAACAATGTTATCACTGGCTTGTCCTAACATCAACAACAATGCACACATTCAAGCAATAATATACTAATTAACCTCAATCAAATTTACTGAAGTCACCCACCTGTATATGCCTCCTGAATCTTCTGGAACTTTGCCTTCGCTTCCCCAAGCAAGGCTGGTGTTTTTGACCACTTATCCGGATGCCATTGCTACAACATCGACACAAAAAAAAAAAAAATTAATTACTCCACTAACCATTATATTCCTCAAGCTAACAGAGACAGAATTCGAGGATGAGCTAGACGGTCTTAAAACAACTGGATAGTCGACAAATATAAGTACTTCGTAATTCGTATATGGTACTACATCCCATGGTAAAGTAAGCTCATAGTAGGACTTATCTAAATTACTCCGAATAACATTATGAAGAAATGCATCTATCATATCAGTAACTATATTGAAACAATGAGTGTAGCAGCTGCACACCAACGGAAAAATAGTATACTAGTAATTTTTTTTTTTTAAAGGAAAAAAGTGGTACATAAAAATAGAAAATTCTAAGAATAAATACAATTGCACTTTGAACCTCAAATTTCCAATCTTGAATCCCACTACAAATTTTATTAAAGGCGCTTAATCGTGCTCATATTTATTAGAATATAAGGAATGATTGGGGCATCAACTATGATATCAGCTTAGGATATATCTAGAGGCTTTGATCTCAAGTCGATGGAGCCCCTCTAACAAAAAGTCGAATAATTTATCACAAGTTTTTTTTTTTTTTTTTGACATTGGTCGAAATATGATCACAAGTTATGTGAAGGACATGTGCAATTGTGCATCATCCACGTTTATCAAGTATGGCATACGTCATAAAATTCAGCACAATTAGTGATTAAGCATCAACAGCTTAGATTTTTTTGTTGAGTTAGTCCTCTAACACATTAGCGCGGGAAAAATTAACTAGGAGGAGAGTTGATTTAACAACCGGGTGTATCTAACTTATCAGGTACGTAATACGTCATAATTTGCCTTTGATCATAGACCAATAGAAACAACACAAGGTCACAGATGTTTGTAACAATGATAAAACATACCATAGCAAGCTTACGGTAAGCGCGACGTATGTCCTCAACAGAAGACTCCCTAGTTACACCAAGTACTCGGTAATATGATTCTGTTGATGACACCACCTCGTTACCCTCCATTTTATCGATTTCCAATATAGAGTGTTACACTTGAAAACAGAGTTTCGGGGTTGTTTTGGGTTTATGTGGAAACTGGTGGCAACAACAGAGGACACAAGGGGGGTTAGAGATTTTATAGTAAGGTGAGAAAGATATGAAAGAATCTAGACAGAGAACGGAGGTTTGTAGGGAATTTAGTTTGACAAGGAAACATGAAAATATCTTGCATTAAAGCTGGATAATTGTTTAAGAAAGTTCGGGAAATGATATGTGGCAGTTCGTTCATGCTTCTTTGCGAAAATTATCTTTGTCGGATCATAGATATTTTTGGCGGAAGCTTTGAGTGCTAGATGTGCGGTCAATTAGTTTTTTTTTTTTCTTTTTTCTATTTTTGTGATACCCCGTAGTTGTTACTTGTTTTTCTTAAGTTTTAAAAATCCTTTGATTTTAGAGTATTTTATTTTTCTTTATATGAGGATAATTTTTCTTTAATTTTTTATGAGAAATAAACAAACTCGTCAAATTTAAATATGATTTTAAGAATGTGAATTACTTTATATATCATCCAAACAAAAAAAATCTCTATTTTGACTTTCATAAAAATATTATTAAACTTAATTATCTATAAACTCTAAACCTTAAATATATCATTAAATTTATAAATAAATAAAACTTAAAGGTTTAATAGATTTACATAGTTTAGTATATGAGTAGTCGGATATCAGGCCTCACCATGAGATCGACGTTCTCATGAGTTATATAGTTAATTAATATAAGTATAATAGTATAAGATCGTTCTTATTGACTACATCTAGTCATCAATATAAGTATTGTAGTATAAGATCATTCTTATTGACTACATCTAGTCTTCTAATTTAAAATAACTTATAATGTAAGTTCGTGTTCGAGCTTTCTATTAATGTGTATAGTAAAATTTTATAATACATATCTTGTTTTGACATATTAACACCTTTTTTTATTAAATTTAATAGAATTCTATAATTAAAATATACATTTTTAATGATTCAGTTCTAATAGTCTTAAGTTCTTAACCATGCAAAGTGGATTCTCACTTCTAACTATGTTAGGGTTTAAGTGACAGATATAACTCAATGTTGGATTATTATTGTTAAGGGTAAAAGGCTGGCTTAATTGTAATTTTGTAGAATATTTGGCAAAAGTTGGATTGTTTTTACTTAATTTTCCTAGATTATTTGGTATTATTGACATAATGTAAATGTGATTTTTATCGCATTATTTGATATATTATTATATTTTTAACTCTATCGTAAATTGGGATGATAGGCAAATTTGCAAGTTGCAACTCATCAAGTGTACTTGATCAATGAACATTTTAGACTGACAAATAATTAATCTTTCTAATTTTGGAATATATAAAATTAGAATCGGACAATCAATCGGGTACGTGAGAACACCATGAGAAATTCATTTCTCGCGAGTTTTGATATACATATATATATGAAAATGTGTACAAGTATATAATTACTCATTCTCACCATATGATGATATAAGTATATATAGTTAAAATAAGATTATGAGTATAGCATACGATCATTTTTATTAACCAGCAACACAATTAATTTTGAATGTTACTTCTTATAATGTACTAATGTACTTTCTTTTTGAAATAATATCTACATGACTACATATGACATAATAATAAAGAAACCGAACTTTTGTGTTATGAAAAAAAGAATATTATAAGATATCGTAAGCCAACAGTATTTTTAAAAGGATAGATATACAAATTATAGTATTGACATCATACATATAGTCATATGTTACCTTTAAAATGAATCTAATGTCATTATGCACATACCAAGTCATCAAAACAAAAGAAAATTATAATTAAAATTAATGTGAAAGCTTGTATAAATCGTTCATAGCCTCATAGGAGAACATTATTCAAAATAAAAAGATAAAAAAAAATTGAATTAGAATGGGATATATACTAAATTGGTGTTGAAACATAAGATATTATTTAAGTAAACTTATGAATAAAGGCTAAGAATAATAGTTAGCTCAAGTGGTTGGAACTCTATTACTCCAATCTTGAGGTACAAGGTTCGATTCTAAAAATGACCACCTTTTTGTAGGCGGGTAAGAGGTTGTAATTGGGTCGGATGTCCACCAGAGATAAGTCGGAGGTCCGTCGGAGGCGGATCGGGTCGGAGGTCCGCCGGAGTCAACATCATGATCCACCTCCGACCCGACACCGTAGCGGAGTCGGATTTTTCTTAACGGGTTTGGAATCGGATTATTTTAAAGCGGATTCGGAGCGGATTTTTTTAAGTCTTATCGGATCGGACTCGGATCGGATTCGGACGGAATTGCCATCCCTAGTACTGCTCTTCTATTTTTTTTTATTTTTTTAAGGAAAATGTGGTCTAGATTTTTTTTCTTTTCTTTTCTGTTTGATTGAGAGTATGTTTTGGTTTATGGGCCTATTTTTTATGCCGTTTTTCTGTATTTTTTATTTTTTATTTTATTTTTTCTAAACTT
>CAAKMY010050788.1:0-34530 GCA_901111285.1 Corrigiola litoralis | reverse complement strand
AACAAAAAAAATGTTTTAAAGGTCTTTTTGGGCAAAAAGTTTTAAAAAGGTCCCAGATTGCAAAAAACGTTTTATAAAGGTCCATTTCAACATAAAAACCCAAAATAAAACGTGATGAGTCGAGGTGGCTTTAAAAATTTCTCAATTCACCTGAATTGGGTCAATGCGGATCACGGGTCGGACCAACCAGCATTGACCCTAAACGTCTTCTATAAGCTAAAAGAGTTAAAAAAACATAATTACTTACGGAGTACCTCACTCGCATTGCTCCAACCCGTCTTCTATAAAGCCGACGAAAAAGTTGGAAAAATATAATTTCTTACCTTTTAGATTTCACACAAATTATTAGAAAAGACCGTCTACTTTTATTATAGAAGTAGACCAACTTTTTTCTAGGTAAATTTTCTTAAACTTTCTACAATCCCAAATTAATAATAGATTTATATGTCTTTATTGGGTCAGCATGGCTTAGTCTACTTTTATAATTAAGTAGACGGTCCTCTTCCAAAACTAGCTGGTTTTTTCATGACCCAACTCGCTACAACCCGACCTATTAATATGAGGATCGGGCCTGGGCCTTTTTGAGGGCCCCCGACCCAATGCAAAGGCCTACTTGAATCCAAACCAAAGCAAAACAAAGCTTTTAATAACATACAACCCCACCGCAGCTCACTAGCCTCACTCACACAAACACTAGTAAGGGACCTTTCTTCTTCACTTCTCTGCCAACCATGGGTACTAAACTCAAACTTTACCCACCATTATTACATTTTGGTGTTATCATTAGATTACATGCGTGTTAATTTCATCTGGGTTTGTTTGATTTTGATTAAATGTGCAGGTATTTCTCGTGATTCCATGCACAAGAGGCGTGCTACTGGTGGAAAGAAGAAGGCTTGGAGGAAGAAGAGAAAGTATTCTTCTTTGTTTTTTTTTCATTAGTTTCAATGAAATGATGGTTTTTTTTTCCTTTTTTTTTAATGAAAGTTCATATTTTTGTGTTTATTTTTGTTATATCTTGTGGTGTTTGATTATGATTAGTTGTTAGGGTGTTGTTTTGATTGTTAAAGGTTTAGAAAGTAGACTTTTTTGGGTGGGTTTATGTTGTAGAAATGATGGGTGTGCCAAAGATTTATGCTTTTGGTCTAGTAATTTTTGGCTGTATGCAATCTTTGATGGTTTTTCGCAAATTATTAGAAAAGACGAACTCCTTACAAGCTAAATTTACTTACGCTCTCTACAAGCCCAATCAAGGTATACATTTATATGCCTTTATTGGGCCAACATGGCTCCGTCTACTTTTATCATAAAAGTAGAAGTATTCTTTTTTAAATGGTTTGTTAAATATTTTCGGAATTTAAATGAATTGTCCAGTAACAAAAATGTTATGTTTTAAATGATTTATTAAATATTGTCGGAATTTGAATGGATTGGTGCTTACGAGACTCTATTTAGGTGTGTTTTGATTTGGTGATGTCTGTTGTGCTTTTCAGTGACTAAAATGTGTTCAGTGTGCTAGAAAATGTTGTGTATCAACTCTTTTTAGTTAACTTTGGTGCTTATGAGACGGTCCTGTGCTGATAAGCAACTCCATCTGCACGCAACATAATCTATAAGCTACCTGATTGTGCTGTGTCATTATCTGTAGGTTTTCCTTGCATGTTGAGGAATGCTATTAATGGTGCAGCGTACATTTATTTTGTATAAACCCTTTTGTGTTAAGGAAAATATAATTTCTTCTGACACGATGTTATTTGTATGACGCTGGTGTCATTGCTAAGATCGAGTGAGTTTTTGAAAAGTTGTGTGCTTATTAGACGGTCCTGTGCTGATAAGTTATTCCATCTGCACGCAACAAAACTATAAGCTATATTGTTTTGCCATTTCAACATCTTCCAGCTTTTCTCGTATAGTGATGAATGCTATTGATGTATTGGCGACATTTTCATATCTTAGTTTTCTGTAATTTCTACAGTGTTTCTTGCTTGTGTTAGTTTCTTAGATTGATTAAATTTTAGTACTTGCCTTTTATTTGTCTTCCAGTCGGGACTAATGGTTTGTCTTGTGTTGAAAAGGTACGAGCTCGGAAGGCAGCCAGCTAACACTAAGATCTCAAGTAACAAGACTGTTAGAAGGGTCAGGGTTCGTGGTGGTAATGTCAAGTGGCGTGCACTGAGATTGGATACTGGTAACTACTCATGGGGTAGTGAGGCTGTGACTCGCAAAACCCGTATTTTGGATGTGGTCTACAATGCATCAAACAATGAGTTGGTCAGGACTCAGACTTTGGTGAAGAGTGCCATTGTTCAGGTTGATGCTGCACCTTTCAAGCAGTGGTATCTCCAGCACTATGGAGTTGATATTGGACGCAAGAAGAAGGGTTCTGCTGCTGCCAAGAAAGAAGGCGAGGTATATTTGCTCTTTCTTTGTTTTATTTGTACTTAGGCCATCAATGATTTTCCAGTGATTTATAGTCTGCTCTTAGGGAATTTACGCCCTACAATAACGAAAAATCCATCAAATAAATTTAATAAACTGTTGATTCCATGACCGTGAAAGGAAAAATAATATAATCAATGAATAGATATTAGGCCATAGAGCAGGCCAACTAATAGCTAAATCTACTATGCCCTTATACATTTAGGGCTACTTTCATTAGGGAATTTACTCCCTACAAATTCTTCTATTCAATCAGTCAATCAAAAAAGTTCTCTATCATAGAAGCATACTAATTTGTTTGGGTACATACCACCTATAAAGAAACCATAAAGTTGTTTAACAGAATTGAAATTTCTACGTGAAGACGTACTTAATCATGAGTATCATTAGTTAGGCCCAATTTTTTTTTTCTTTCTCATTAAACTTGCCTTCCCTCTAACTATCTTTCTTGCATTTGTCCATCTCTAGCAAAGATGTTGAGCCCTGACCCTGACTGAGTAAAACAACCTTTAAAAGTGAGGAACAAAATCCCATAAGATCAACCTTAGGTGGGTGGGGAGGGGGGGGGGGGCATTAGAAATTGCTTGCTTACACACTTTTTTTGGACTAAAGCGCAAAGATGATTAAGATCAAAACTATACCTTAAGGAAGAGGGGAGGGGCCGGGGGAGGAGGAGGCAGGAAGCATAATCCTATCCAAAGCAAAGAATTTTTGTGGCGAGAACTGTAGAGGCAAAAGCTGGTAGGCATAAGTATCCCATTCCGACTTTCGTATTGGCACTGAAGTGTTAGCATGAAGAACTGCGTAATAGCAAATGCACCAATAACCTTTGTAAGAAATGGACATCTACGACATCTTTTAAGAAACCTTGGATCCCTGCTTTGTTATAATGCTGTAAAAATAATAACAACAAAGGTGAGAACTACACTCCCTTGAATCCCCCAGCTCATCCTAGAAAAAGTACAAAGGAAAAGTAGAAAGACAGTCAGGAAGACATGGGATCAACTACAAAGCTAATCAAACATGTAAACTGAATTTTCTAAAAGTTGCTAGTTGCCAGAGTACAATTTGGGATATCTATTGGAGAAGAAGCAGTTTACTCCTCTAACATGGAAACTGATCAATTTTTTAAAAGTGGGGTTGGAAATGAAACGTGCAAGGGCAATAAAAGCATCACAACATCAGGTTAGCTCCCAGAGTACGTACCAGTATAGAAAATCTGTCTGGAAAGAAAGGGAAATTTACCTCCCAGAGAGGAGGTGCATTTTTCACCGCAATATCATCACAGCGTTGCTCTGCCAAAGGGGCATACATGTCGGTGTCAGCCTGTCAGGCTATAGGTATCACACCAGTTTCTCCTACAATCTGCCCTCACTCCTCAAAATGGGCTTATTTTTCTCCAACACTAAACATTGATATGCACAGATAAAATCGTTTAAGAGTAAACGCAGCAGACCTATTTCCTCTGACATCTAAATAAACAAACTTTAAAAATTGTTGCATAAAGAACCAACCTAGAGCCTAATTATAACTTACCAAACAAAAACTATACAACCTTAAAATTCCATGTCCTTTTCGCATGTCATAATTCTGTGACTTTCGTATTTAATTTGATTTTCTGTCATTTCAGTCCATAACTTATCACACAAATAACAACTTATATAGGAATAATTATCAATTAATATGTCATCCAAATATTCTTGACGTCCTTCTGGTTGTACTGAGATAAAAGAGAGGTTACTATCTATCAGAGACTCTTTTCGATAAGTCGCATGCATGCGAAAAGCATATGTAAGAAAAGTGAAGAAAATACTAAACATATACGTAAAACCAAAACTAACAAACAGATACAATTGCCTGTAAGGAAAAACATTTTGCAAGGCATAAGAATCAGATGGCAAGGAAGACAAGGTAAGTGAGAGTAATAATAAGAATCTTACTTAAAATGGTTCATAAAACATGGAATTTTACTAAACAAATTAATCTCCTTCTTTTTTCTTCTGATCCTGTTTTTGCTACTAAGCTTCATAGGCTTCCCTTTGTTAACTCCCATATCTATCCTCCCCCCCAATATTTTTTTTACTTGTTGTCTGTTAACTATTGTTGTTTGGTTACGTGAAGAACCAAAGTTAGCAGTTGGGGTTTCTATTAGAGAAGGAGTTTACTCTTCAAATATGTAAACTGAATTTTTGAAAGTGGGGATGGGGATGAAACGTGGAATTGTTCTGTTTGCTTCAAAAGTGAGACTCAGAATAACCAACTATAGCATAAAGCTGTATGAAAATTTAATGTAATTAACATAGAAAGGTGAGGGAAAAGGAAAATCACAATGTTTGACACCAACCCCACCCCACCCCTTCTAAAAGTAGTATAGATGTTCAGATTGTTTGTTCTAGAAAATTTACTTGTTTCAGATGCTAAAAATAGGAGGCTGAGATTACTGAGGAAGCCAAGAAGAGCAACCATGTTGCAAGAAAGATAGAGAAGCGTCAGCAGGATCGCACCTTGGATGCTCACATTGAAGAGCAATTTGGAGGTGGTCGTTTGTTGGCTTGTATTTCATCTCGCCCTGGACAATGTGGACGTGCTGATGGGTGAGTTTGCTTCTCTTTTCTGTCAATGATCCGTTATAAAATGGAGCCAGCAGTGAAATAGTTCGATGTGGACTGTAATTTGAAACAGAGCAAATTACGAGTTGTGAGGGTTTCAGCTCATCTAATCTATCTAATTTGTCTAACTGTTGCAACTGTCCTGGCATGATTGAGATTGTTCCGAGATAAACGGTTGTGTAGTTTTTTTTTTTTTTTTTTTTGGCCTTTGTGTAGGGTGTTCTCTGATTAAATGGTGGTGGTCTAAATGTCTGGCAGGTACATTTTGGAGGGAAAAGAGCTGGAATTTTACATGAAGAAGATCCAAAGGAAGAAGGGCAAGGCAGCTGCTTAAATTTTTGGAGTAGAAGAACCGTAGTCATCGATATCCAGAGTTTTTATTTGTTTTGCTATGATCAGTTTCTACTTAGTATGGATTGGACCTCTTGCTTGTTGAATTTGAATCATGGTGCTTTTACCCACAGCATTTGGTAATCTATAATTCAATACTAAACGTCCGACTCTTATCAATCTCTTTGCTTGGTATGGGTTGAATCATTCAAATTTTGCTAGTTTTGTTGTTGCATTAGAATTTAGTTGCTTTTGAGATACCAGGTGAAGGTATTATTCCATTTTGCCAGCAAGTGGCTGATTTGTTGAAATTACGGTTCCTAGCCTTTAGCTATCCTGTATTGCTCTGATTGCGAGGTGATGTCTAAGTGAACAATTTTTTCTGCATTTAAAAATTAGGATGCTTGTGGAGAATGGATGAGACATTAAGTTCTAGGGAGTATGTTCTAACGCGTCATCCGGTTAGGTAATGTGCATCTTCTGTTAGGAAAATCAGTCCATTCTGGCTATAATTTATCACCCTGCCCCCCACCCCACCCAACCTCTCTGTTTCTAAGAAAAATACTTGTCATGCATCACAGCCTCATTAAAAAAAGAGAGAGCAAAGGCGATATTCCCCTATTTCTTTGTGCAGCGGAGGAGATATGGTGACAATGTAGCATGCCCTTGTCTCCTCTTCTTTTTCCACTTTACAGGTTCCAATTTAAATCCATGCTTTTCAGGGTACCCAATTAGGTAGGGTACATGAAGGGTACAAGTCAAAATCGCCGACATAAAGGTTAACTAACTCAGACTGCCAGGTGCTAGTCAGGATTCTAATGAACGAAGAAGAGAGGCTAGATTCGATAGGTCATATAATAGATAGTGTTAAAAGTCTATTTAGTAATTTTCATTGCCTTAAACTTTCTTATATTTCTAGATGTCTGAATAGCCTAGCGCACAATGTGTCAGCTAAGGCAAAACTATTGTAATGTCTCTTTTACCTTTGTCAAAATAAAATAAAATATTGGTACAAGAACTTATTTTCTGACGAAGGTAATAAAAGGAATGCTTAGTTTTAGGTTCCATATAACTTCTCCTT
Organism: Corrigiola litoralis; assembly: GCA_901111285.1. Lineage (NCBI taxonomy): Eukaryota > Viridiplantae > Streptophyta > Magnoliopsida > Caryophyllales > Caryophyllaceae > Corrigiola > Corrigiola litoralis. The sequence continues at coordinate 28,071 of CAAKMY010050788.1, read as the reverse complement.
TTCTATTCATGAGAGAGTAAACACAACTATTAATAATCAAGCACAACATTCAGGTTTTTGACAGCAATATTAAACACCTATTCTGGTTTCGCATGTAAGCATGCACAATTCGCTAGAATATGACTCAGAAAAAAAAAAAACAAATAACAACCAGATAAGCTAGAGGAGAAAAGCTAGAGGAGAAAGAAACAGCATAAGCTGATAGCATCACACATGCATCAGCATCCAACTGTACTGATAGAAAGGATCAAACAAAAGAGGGTCAGCGAGAAGCTATGTGCATTTGAGCCAAGAACCTTGCACCGCTTATACAACGCATGTGATATCAGTATCAAAAAAGCCTACATAATTGAGAGTTGAGACACACTTCTGTTGCATTCCAGGACATTTCACCATCACTAGAAGGCCTTTAACCCGAAGCAAAGTCTGAATTATTGTTTATTACCAGTAACTCATAATCAATGAGGATTCTGTATCTGGAATCCATTCAGTCCCTGTACTGATTAGTAATTTTCCGCAGGAGAAAACTTACAGGATATAAATTGAACCACAGAGACCTAACAAGGGTTTAATCTGTTAGTACATAACATATTCTCCGGAGATTCGTTCTCATTGAACAGATAGACAAGTTCAAAATAAGACAATCAATTTTCGCACATCTGGTTTCACAAATCAGTAACAAACATGAGGAATGCATTGAAGTCTGATCAACTAAAATAAGATTGTGCTCACTTCCAAAAGAACAGTTCTAGTCTAAAAACGTTCGATCTGTATCTATGAGCCCATAACACCACTCATGATACAGTACAGACTTTAGGACCTTTTTGAGGATAATCATGTTTTCACCTTAAAAAAAAAGGGTGAAACATATAGAACCGTACCTTGCAATCGCTATTTTTCAAAGGTGCCTGAGTTGACATTTGCTGATTTTCAGTTCATATTATTCTACAACTACCCAGTAATGGGAGTCAATCATCGGAACCTGCTCAGCTAAAGCCCCTACCAATTCCAGCTCATCGTCAAGAAACATTCTAATGCTGTCTGAAGGGAGAACCAGCACTATCACAGATTCACAGCATAGCTCATTGCAGAAATGTCAAACCAGAACTCCAGATTCTTTCTCTATCGTAATTCACCAACCAGCTTTCCAGCTTGTAATGCTGCATTGCTTCCTAGCTAGCTGCATCCATCAGCCTGTACAGGCCGGCTACTGTATACACAATCAGCTAAGGAAAAAACAGACTTCAAGAAAGTATAACAAGAGTAGATCAACTAATTTTAAGTCATTGCATTATCAACCTGAGATCTCGGAGACCACAAAAGTCCTCCTACATTCACTGCAAGCAATGCAATGGAAACCCCTTTTTTTTACATATTATACGCAACCATGTACTCATCATTGTCAAAACCTTAGATTTCCCTGACTCATAAAAGTCCTTAAGCCCATAATGTTGTCTTAACATTCCAATGCAGTAGAACATTGTTGACTATGGGGTTCTCAAAATAGAGCAGGACTTCACATAACCTGAGAACTTAATTCGGAAAGCACAAGCATCGCATACATACAAGAGATTTAAAGTTTTAAGGTAGTGATTCTATCATTTTTTTCAACCATTATCTACCCTCTTCTACCATTTTTCAACTTTTCTACCATCGTTCTACTAGTTGTATTCACCCCTGATTGCATTTACTTCACATGAACCAGTTTCCACCACCGAAAAAATTCTAGAAGACCAGGATCTTGCAAATTAGTTCCACGTGTTATCAGAACAACATATATGTAAGTGGATGAATCAATACTCTTGAGAAAATTCGAGAAGACAATGTGTGATGAACAATTATATTGAGCTTTATAACTCCCACTAATGAGTCAACCATCAAATTTACACACAAGTTCACCTTCTCGTTCTGGTCACTAATGTCAAAAACAACCATTAGTATGATGCTACTATTGAACTTATAATCAATAGAAAACTACAAAATCCTACTTCTCCCTCACTTCTTCTCACCATAACCATGCTTCTTCCTTAAGTGTTCCCTAACAAAATCATTCCGTGCTTTGATTCGAGCTTGTTGAGGCGCAACATTCTTGTAAGAATAATGTATACCAACTACAAATAGAGAGATGCCTCCCAGCAAACATCCCACTGTCATTGCTAGCTTCCGAGGCGTCGACGGATAACACAGCACCATCATTCACACACCAATCCAGCTACTGCCAAGAATACAAAAAAAAAAAAAAAACACATTTATTCAATCTATGCAGCCAACACATATAAACACCCACAAATTATAATAAAAGATCGTATAAAAGTAGACCAACTCCTTACAAACTAAATCTACTTAAGCTCCTCAGAAGCCAAGTCAAGTTATAGAGTTATAAAACTTTATAGGGCCAGCATGGCTTCGTCTACTTTTATCATAAAAGTAGACATTCTCTCTCAAGACTTTCCGATAAACACCAATCAACTAAAAAAAGAAAAGGTGACAATCATTTCCTTAAACTACATTTCTACAAATTGGGTTTGCATAGATATAGATAAATAATGCTCCAAATTTTAATGGGTTTCAAAGAACCTATTCACTAAGGTGGAATGTTTGACTACATACACATATTAAAAAACATAAAGGTCTAATCTTTACATTACCAAGTAACAAGAAAGCTATCTATGCAAGTGGAAAAGGCAGATACTACTGAATCAAATAGTAAAGATGGGCATAAAGTTGAAGGTAATTTCGTCGAACATGTTATGTGCATATGCATGACTGATGATGTACTATAAGAGAATGTGTTACCTGTATAGCTCAAAGTCAAAGATGATTTTAGTTTTTCTCTCGGAATTATTCCAATGGCTTGTATTTCACTTTCGTCACGAGCCAATGCACGTGTCCAGATGCGTATTTTCGAGTATATTTTTATAAAGATTAAAGTTTTTTTAGATATTTTTTTATATGTATAAATAATAGTGATATGTATTATAGAGTTAAGTTATTGTGTATTTCTAATTTATAGATGTATAATTTTACCATGAAGTAAAAATAAAAACTATAAAAAAAGATTAACCTAAAGTGGACATGAAAGTGGAGACAAAATACGACATTCACATATGTGGTCATGGCGTTTATAAACTTATGAATACATGATCATAATTGCTCTATTTAATCTAGGTTCATGGACCGCATAAAAGATGCGAGTAAGAAGTTGCACAAGCCAACTTTTTGGATTTATATGAGTCACAAATGGCCGTACAACGACAACAAAAAAAGAACAAAAGATTCGAACTTGTCACTTGATAATCATAGCACTTTAGTTGAGGGTTTATATTTTGTACTCCCTTTTATTCACCCATCCACTTTTTCCAAATTCCTCCTAGCATAATCTGAAAATCTTGGGGTTGTACTGAAAAGAAAATAAGCCTCTCCCTTTGTCATTTGGCAAGAGTGCTTAAGTGCTCACATACAAAGCTCTTACAATGAGTAGGAAACAGGTGAACAATAATTTAAGCTTCGTTGCCTATTCCATAATTTTGCCCCCTTTCCCTCTCACCCCTATACATACAGAAACTTCCCAACAGTCAAAGGCAGGAGAAGGCTGGGGGGTTTCGCGGCATATACCAGCACCCAATGGCCAATAGCATGTTACTACAAAAGATGACATCCTCCTTCTCCACACTTCAGCAGTCCGTAAGGACATGAAGGGCCACTGAATGCCCTGCACAAATGGTCTTAGTGCTTCAATGATCACTTAGTGTATAGTTATAGTCAGTAAGATAATCAATTTCCCTTCCAGTACTGTTGCAAGGCATTACTCTACAGGGGTCCAGCCAAAACAGCATCATTAGGACATCAAAAATTCCGTTCGTAACACTGAAATGTTGAACTGATAGCATCATCATCCCTGAAGACATGCTTATTGCCAAGGAACTCGTTACTTCCTTGCTCTGTGTGCCCTCTGATTGCAACCTGCTGAGCTAAAGTATCACTTGAGTTTTTACAAACCCCGAGTTTGACCATAAATGTTGCTGTACTCCCCTTTTCATGGCCCTCGCTTTCAATCCAAATTTGACCACCCATGAGATTCACAAACCTGTTCATTCAAAGGACAGGTGCTTAGGAGAATCACAAAAAATAGAGTCGAGCAATGTCGTCAAAAACTAAGACAGGTTCAATTGTTCAAACCTTTTACATAGCTAGTCTAAGACTTCAGAAGTTCAGAGCACAAACAATGGGGCAGTGATTCTAAACTCCTAGTAGTACTATTTTTACACTCCCACATGCGAGAGCACAGATTTAAGTACTCCCGCAAGGAGTGTGAAAATCAATAGAAGGAGTGTGAAAATTAGTTTTCCAAACAATGGCATGTACAATGAAAGGAACAGTGGTTTCTGGGAATCAAATAGCAATTTACCATTAAAAAAACAGGCAAGATGGGAAGGGAAAGGTCATACCGTTTACAGATGGCAAGTCCAAGTCCGACCCCATTACTGTTTCGGTTGAACTGGGTGAATTTATTGAAAATCAGAGGAATATCCTGTGGGTTAACACCAGAGCCTGAATCTTTCACCTACAAAAAGAAAGAATCAGAATCATGCCAATCACATAGCAAGAAGACACATACGTACTCGTCTTGAATAACTAAAATTAACAAGTTTAAGTTGCAGGCAGCTATGGCTAAATAGAGTTGGAAGAAAGCTACTAAATCAGATACAGTATATTTTTAGGACAGCTGTGAATCCAAGCATGCAATGCCATGAGCTTGCAAAATTCAGCCATAGGAATAGACACGATGCAACAAATAAAATTCAATGAAGTTCAAAAGAGTGCTCATTAACCTGCACTCGCAAGTAGAAGTGGCCATCAGTCAAAACAGGATAAAATTCAGGAGCTCGCCAATCTCTCAAAGATTCCGGTCTAGCAACAGATGCACTAACTGAAACATAGCCCTCCTTCGTAAATTTTACAGCGTTTCCAACAACATTCAGAACTGTCTGCATCAACCGTTTTTCATCACCTACAGCACAGATAGGCACCTCTGGAGCTAAACCTAATGTCAGGGATAACTTTTTTACAGATGCGATAGGCTTTATCAAATGAATCACCTGCAATACCAGTAACAATACTATGGGATTAGTAAAAGCCGCAAACATCTCATAATTTCTTCAAAGCGGAAGAAAAACAATGCAAAACAATGGGTATAGAAGCTACAAAGCTACCTCTCTGAAAACCCCATGGAGATTGAATGCCGCACTATCCAGCTCCAAGCTACCATCTTCAAGTCTAGAAAGATCAAGCACATCATTGATCAATGTAGACAATAGGTTGCTACTCTTGAGTATAATCTCTAACATTACCCTCTGTTCAGGGGTTAAGTCAGTTCCTAAAAGAATAGACGACAAGGCAATTATAGCATGCATGGGTGTCCTCATCTCATGGTTCATCACTGCCAGGAAGTCATTACGGGCACGAATAGCCATCTCGGCTTCCCGACGAGCCAAATCCAAAGCAACATTTTGTTCCATGAGTTGATCACGAGCCCTCATGGATTCTTCCAGAATGGCAGCATGAGAGAGCGCAACAGCTACCTATAGAAAGAGATACGAATGAAATTACATACTGCTTCGCACTTAGCATTTAATAAAATAAAAAGGATTTAGAAATCGAATGGAAAGGTTTAACAAGCAAATGATTACAGACGTACAAAGTTCTGTTTTAGCAAACAGATGAATAGAACTATGCAATCAGAGCTCTCATAATTGTCAATGAAGAGAATCTTCCTCCCACCCTCCCAAGACAAAAACACCAAAGGATTTACAAGTTTAAATGGGAAATGCATGCCAAGGTAGCGAAGACTCAGAAGTAAGTCCCTAAAACATGAACCAGCCTAGCTTGTCTTGAGTGATATTTAATAGAACCTCGTGTTACTATCAAGAAAAATGAACTACAAGAAGCATTGATATGCATAGAACTGTCACTAAAAAGCAGTCGTATTGAGCTGGAAGTAGTCATAATTTGAAGACTATTGAGCCTGTTGATATGACATTCAATTTCATAACAAAATGGACAATGTATATTGAAAGCAAAAAATTCATCTCTACAACGGTCGTTTTTTGTTTCCGGTGGCTTTGGTTTTATGCTGAAGGATGAAAAAGATAAATCAAAATTAGATGCAATATACAAATTGCAATAGACTGAAGTCTCCTAGTAAGATAGGCAAATAACGATTCTTCTCAAGCTCTAGCTGAATCTGTGTGACAGTTTAGTGTTTCCTATTATATGCCTCCCTCTCAATTGTTCGTCTACTGCTACTTAGCATATTAATTTGTTTATCTCTGTGTATTATCTGGAATGCCAGGAAGGAACTAAGTATTCTTCAAAAAATTGACACCAAACTCCCTCCGCCCTATTGGTTTGTTTACATTTGTTTTTGGACACAAGTTTTTGGGGAAAGGGTGAGAGAGTGGGTATGAGACATATCTTATTGAGGAAAGGGTGAAAGAAAGTGGGGTATAAAGCATATTAATTGGGTAGAGAGGAAAATACATTGGGGTGCGAGACATATTTTAATGGGTAAAGAGAATGTGGCTCCCTTGGGTTATGTACGTTTCTTATCTCGGATGTCCCATTGGGTTCTGTATGTTTCTATTTTAATACTAAGTGGTTGTTTGATTGCACATGAAAAGCACATGAATTTGGAATTTCCATAATTTTCAGAATTCTAGGGTTGTTTCACTTGTTTGGTTGACAAAGTCACATGAATTGGAACTTCCTAGGAATTCCAGATTCCCACAAAATGGTGAAATTTGCTTACCTAAGACCCCTAGGTGATTGGCAATTCTTGCAGGAATTTAATTCTTGTATGCAACCAAACAATTTTGGCTAAATCACGTAAAATGGAAAATTCCTAGGCATTGTAGATTCCATCCAACCAAACGACCACTAAGTGAGTCTTCTCATAGGCTCTGGGCTCTGGACTAATACCACAAGTACAGCCACATAAATTTATATACAAAATGAGGCACCCTATAACTACTAATGCATAGCATACGATAGAAATTGCATCAAAAGTACTAGAATTTATGATAAAATTAGGCCAGGAAAAGCATGTCCAAAAGCTGGGTTTTAGTGTCATTCAGCAATTGAGAAAGATACCAACCTGGTCTGCAACAACTTCCACTAGCTCCAACTCATGATCACGAAATTTCCTAACACCATCAGAAGGGGAAATCAGAACCATCACTGCATAGCTTTTCGCTGAACTATCGGGCCAGTCATTGATTTGAAAATTTGAATGATGTAGAAGAGGAACTCGAACAGCAACAACATCAGGAGCTACGAATCTTCCTGCTACAGGCCTTGTCCTCACTAGTGGACTTGTATGTGGAATTCTCACCACTCCAGTATTGTTGAAGACTTCAGCAATAACAGGAAGGTTCATCGAAACAGTAGATCCAATAACCATTGAGTGGTTTAGAGTGTGAGAAAGCCGCATTGTCATGCCAGTTTGTGATGGCGTCCATAATGCACATTCTTCCAGGTCAAGCGTGCGACCCAACTCGACAAGAGTAGTTTTCAGTATGGTGTGCCTGTCAAGGGTGCTTCGTATCTCATGAGTTAACATTCTAACGTGCCGTCCAGTTTCTTCTTGGGTAAGGATAAGCCCCATCTCCCTATCAAGCTCCTCAGCCCTATTCCTCAAAAACATCTCCCTTGTTTTCACACTTAACAAATCAGGAATTATATGGACAAGCATTAAAGCTGTTACACATGACACAGCAGCACAGGACATTTTTGCAATAGTCATCACAATCGCAACAGTTTTAGTGTGCATAGAGAATGTCCACAGGTTTATAAGATGTGTAGCCCCACATAGAACAATGAAGGCACCAAATTGCATAAGCACCCATCTATACGGAAAGAATGCCGACTTCTGTACAAAATAAATGAGCTCCAAAGGGATGGAGAAATAGGCCAGGGCAATAAAGAAATCAGATATATATTGGTATTTCACAAGGAGTTCATCTTGCCAATGTGTATCAATACAGTCACACGACTCCATCCTTCAAGCAACTTTCTCAAATAAACTAACCTGAAACATCCCAGAGAGACCATTAATACTTCCATGGTTCCATCTAATTTGCTAATTTCATGGAAAATGCAAGGGTCCATTTCAAGATAGTAATGAAGCTCAGCTAACTCAAGATTATCACAAACAGAGAATTCAATATCTTGCTATGTATATAAGCATCAAAAGAATCCACAGCCAAAATCACATAAGAGTGTTAGATCCTCACCCCCTATACCCTCTACATTTGTTCTCTACAAACACACTAACGGTGTCTGAGCCTCCATCTTACTCAAACACTTCGGTTTACTGAACTCACCAACTTTGGACATACACCACACTTGACAATGGATGTGCATATTTGGTCAATGCTACAGCTATAACTGAGTTCCAAGAAACATAAAAAATAAAACAACCACATGTCAGATACATCTTATGGGCCCAACACTTATAGTACATTGCAGTGGCACAGACAAAAGGGTTTAGGTACTTCCAGAGTAAAGATTCTCCCAAGAACTCTAGCCGAGAGTTTTAGTCCCCAAGTTAGAGAACTAAAAAAGGACTTTCGCGCATAAATAAAGGACTAGTACACCAAACATAAACCCTACACCTCAAATCTGGGGCATAAACTCTACACCATAGATAAGGTTGACTACATCTTAATCCTCATCATATTCCCACCTCATCATGAAAAATGGTGATTGCAAGTTCAATACTTCAACAAAGCACAAATGTCCACTACTTCAATACAATTGGTTGAGCTATGACTTCCTTATCATTAGACGAGCTCCCCGCAAGCTCAATCAACCCAAGCTTCATGCAAACCCAAGTCAAATCAGATATATATCCCCTTTGTTAGGCCAGCATGGCTCCGCCTACTTCTAATATTAAAAGAAAAAGACGGCGGTCTCTCACAAGACTTTCTAAATTAACTTGCTCAATCCTTAAACATCACACTGCCATACTTATACCCTGATCCACACCTTAACACAAAATGCCAAAAATGCAACCCCAAGCTAATTTCAAAGCAATCTTAACAACCATACATCAAATCAAAAACAACCATCTACAGTCACCTCAAGCACCATCTACAAAATGCAAACAAACAACACAAAAAAATTAAATTTTGAGTAAAACCCATTTGCACAATTGCACATACCAGCTCATAAACCTCACATCCGATCCAAGCAAACAGTGTACATCAAAAACACCACCAACCCAACATAAATGATAAATCCAAGAAATGGGTATTCAATACTTAAGCAATAGTAGTATATATTACCTTAGTAATTAAAATGAGAGGTTTAATGATGACCTCTAGTGATCAAAAGGGGTGAGTCACATTTTGGCGAAAAGTAAAGGTAGAAAAAAGTGGCACGTGAGTCATGAATTGTAATACAGTACTATAAATAGAAAGAGACAGAAGTGCTTGAGTTTGGTAAAAGGTAAGCGTTGACAGAAAGCGGAGAAAACGAGTTGAGTTGAGTTTGAGTTGAGTTAGTTGAGTTCAGTTCATTGTACTTTTATTTCACGGACCATTGGCGGCCCATGCATGCTTTTCTTCTCATTGGTTCATCCTGCTGCCAAGTCCACGTCAACTCAAACTTTGTCAGTAATTTTATTTTTTTAAATAGAAACTTTGTCCAATTGGAGACTTGGAGTAGGACTCAAATTAAAAGTGAAATTCTTTAAAATGTCTTTGACGTTTGGCCAAAAAGTGAGAATGTCTATATTTTTTTTTTTTTTAGAAAACTATAATGCCTCTAAGATCGATTTTTTGACTCAAAATGTCCTTAATGAGGATGGTTAGTTTTTTGTTTGAGTTCCGTTAGATTAGTGTAGACATGAAAAATTTATTAATGTCTATAAAATAATTAAAATAAGTTGAATTAGGTCAATGTAAATATTTTACTCTATTTTAATTTAGCCTTACTTTATTTGGGTCAACCCATATTGTTAATTAGTATATTTGGGCCAATCCAATAAATAATTTCAATTCAAGTTGATTGGATGAAGTCCAATACAAAGGCCCATGGCTACCAAGCCTGCTAAGGGCAGCTCATATTCCTCATAAATTGACTCCAAGAGTCTCATTTGAAGGGGTTGGAATTCATAAATCATTCAGAAATCATTAAAGTTCTCCCAGCGGTCTCTACTATTTGCAGAGAATTAAGTCTCAAAACCCTCCTCATACAAAATAACGAAGCTCACACATTTGAAGAGATTCAAGTCACATGACCCTCTCTAACACAAGCATCGTGCTTGGGGGCAGACTCACCGCTTGCGCGTACATCCTACACCTATGAAGTAGAATCAGAGGATATATTCATAATTTGTATTGAATTAAATTAGATATTGTATTCACATTTCCTGATATTAATAAAAGTTGTATTTTTCTCCCTATTTTGTGTCTTGTTTACCTTGATACAAAATTTGTGTTTACAACTAGAAATTTATAATGTTAATTTTGTTTGGTTAATGTCATTTTAGAGGATATAAAAGTGTTTGGTTAATGACCATGTTTGGCTTTTTATTTGGTTAGATAAGTCTATAAAAGTGTTTGATAAATGACTCTTGTAATTGACTTAAAAGCGAGCTTTAAGTCAGTTTCTAGAAGCTGTTCTGAGCAGTTTTTTAATAGTAGCTTTTGGGCCCATTTATAACTAAAAAGCCAACTAACTCCAATTAATTTTAACAAACACTTATCATTGCAGCCAACTAACTCCAATTAATTTTAACAAACACTTATCGTTCCAGCCAACGAAAGCAACCAATCATTCTATCCGGTTTATACAACCAACTTATTCCAGCCGGTAAAACAAACCGATCATTCCAGCCAACAACCAATTGCCAAACAAGGCCTTTGTCAGTTTTTTTGTTTTCTTTTTTGAAATAGAAACTTTGTCAAATTGCCTCTTAGAAAGATTTATAGCTGTGAGGCTCCAAGACTATTTTGTCTTTTGCTGAAGATCGTGTGATACTGTTGTTTGTTATTATTTTTTTGAATCCTATAGTGTTTTTGGGTTATCTTTTATACTTTTTATAATTTCTCCAAACTTTGTTGTCTACCATGGTATTTTTTATAAAATACTGAATAGATGGATTTTGAGTGAAATTTTTTAAATAGATGGTGTGGTTGTTTTCTAGTCGTACCAATCGCAAAATCATTACTCACAACGTTGTGATTAACTTGTAAAACATTTGGGACTCTATTATTTGTTTGACATGTGTTTTAAGTATATTAGTACGACACTTCAAAGCATTTCTTAACCATGCATGTTCTTTTGCAAATATGCGGAACGTGCAAGATAAATTTTAAAGAATTGTATGTTTAGAATCTCATAGCCAATAATCGAAAGTTTGAACTGATAAACCAAGAGAAAGGAGTTTAGCTCCTCCTAATGTGATTACACACTTGAATAAGACTAAGAGTTCGTTATTGAATGAATAATGTCATGTCTAATCACGAGATAACCTATCTGATAAAGTACATAGTTATGAAATTAGGAAAAATTTACTATTACCAATGCAAAAGCCCATAGTGGAAAGGCCCAAAAACGAACTGAAACCACTTCGCTCGAGTTGAGTGGGATGTTGCTCAACTCGAGCGAATTCCAAACTGCAGGTCTGACTTTCTCTCTCTCGCTCGAGTCGAGTGAACATGACTCGACTTGAGCGAGCCTTTATTCTAGTCTTTTCACTTGAGGCCACCACTCGAGTTACTATCTACTCGACTCGAGTGGGTCATCAAGGGACTCCTTTGACTCGATTATTGTTTTCCTTGACTTCCTCCTCAATTCCGAGCCCGACAAACAACATAGAACATCAACTTCCACAAATAGCCGAAACTCCGATGTATGAATAAAAATTAACAACTACTTACACAAACAAATTCAAAAAGAAACAAAAAAAAAAACATATACACACAAATAGGTAAATAGTCAACTTAATTTGAACTAAAAAGGGCAATTTAAAATATACAATTAATTCACAAAAATACTATATTTATGAAAAAATAATTCTTTGAAATCACCTTAATATTGGATCATTTTTATACCAAGTTAATCAACTATTAAGTTGACTTTGTGCTTGTGGAGAAAGAAAAAAGTTCAAATTAATGTAGTAAGCAAACTACATGATGTCAAATTAAAAACATCTACTTTACTTTGTAAAAAAACAAAACCCTCTACTTTACACAAACAAATTTCATAGAGAAACCACAAAGAACACATACACATAAATAGGTAAATTGTCAACCTAATTTGAATTGAAAATATGGCAATTTAAAACATACAATTAATTAAAGCAGGATAAACATGCTATTAAAATATAATCTTTTGAAATTACCTTAATATCGGATCAACCAGTTTTATTTAATCAACTCTTTAATCGACTATGTGTGGTGGAGAAAGGGAAAAAAAGTCTATTTGATGTGATAAACAAACTACATGAAAATATATAATCATGTCACAAAGATTGATCCCTTTAGAAGAAAAACATGTAATAACTATGTTGATGGGTAAATAATATATACATATGTTAAACGTAACTTACTTTGATTGAAAATTTTCCTTTATTACACTTCTTTATTTAATTTATAGAACCTCTTCTAATTATCTATTCATAATATTGATATGATTGAAAATTTCTAAGTAGAATTAAGTCCTTGTCTTATTACACTTCTTTTCTTGTAGAACTTAATCTATTAGTACAATTGTTATCTAAAAAAGCTCATTAGGAAAAGTATAGTATGTAACGTAATCTACTAATCTAGTAGCAGCAGTCTTCTACCGCCAATCAAAATCTGATACAAGTACAACTCCTGCTCAACAAATTTGTCATCTTTTTGGGTTACGCAACACGTACTTGTAAATATACACCCTATAGGCACTTCACCAAGAATTTACAACCCTAGGCTTTATCACCAAAGATCTCCCTTGTCGCTCACAAAATTTTAGCTGTTAAATTCAAACATCAACATACAGTTTCATCAAAACCCTTTTACTGCCCCTTTATCCATACGTACGGTTTCTTAGCCACTCTTTGTTACTGCTCCTACAAGCAAGAATCAACATAGCTTACCTACAATGGATTTTCGCTGGGTGAAAGTAAAGATTATCATGCATTGTCGGTTCAGTTTAAAACCTGCAGTCGATGTGTTCTCCGTGGCTTGTGAAGCCTTCAGCAAATAGCAGTTGTCATGGCCAAGAACTTGAAAAACTGCGAAGTCGATAACACCAACTTCTCTGCTTTTGTTTTGCAAAAAAAGATGGATTCTAGTTCAGTGTCTTTGTTGGGAAAGGAGAGTGACGTCGAGGATGATCCGGAGGTTGCCGAGAGAGATCCTACAGGGCGGTATGTAAGATATCGTGAGGTCTTGGGACGAGGGGCTTGGAAGACAGTTTACAAAGGTTTTGATGAGATCAGGGGAATAGAAGTTGCATGGAGTAAAGTCAACTTAACTGAAGAGATATTAAATTGTGAGAAACAACTCAAAGGTTTGTTGGAGGAAGCAAATCTGATAAAGGGTTTAGATCATCCTAATGTGATCAAGTGTTACCATTCATGGGTGGATGATAAAAAGAAGAAAATCCACATGATCACTGAGCTTTTCACGTCGGGAGATCTTAGTCACTATTCCAAGAAACATACTCATCTTGATAATAAGGCTTTCAAGAACTGGGCGAGACAGATCCTAAGCGGTTTGGATTACCTTCACAGTCATAGTCCACCGATTGTGCACAGAGACATCAAGTGCGCAAACATCTTTGTGAACGGAAACTCGGGCAAGGTTAAAATCGGAGATCTTGGACTTGCCACAGTTCTGGACGATGCTAGAGCTAAATCTTTCATTGGTACACCTGAATTCATGGCACCCGAGCTTTACGACGAAGACTATAATCAGCTGGCTGATATCTATTCCTTCGGCTTGTGCATGCTACAGATGGTCACTCGAGAAATACCCTATGCTGAATGCAATAACACACTTCAGATTTTCTCAAAGGTTACCAAGGGTATAAAGCCTGCTGCTCTTAATAAAGTGACTGATACACAGATGAAGCAGTTCATCGAGAAATGTCTGGTTCCAATGTCAGAGAGACCTTCAGCAGCAGAGCTCCTGCAGGACCTGTTCCTTGCATCATCTGGTGATTCGGGCAGAGCTAAAGATAGTCCCTGTCTGACAGAATCTTCGAATTTATCAAAGTTATCGTTCGATACAGCAGTGACGGACCTCAAAGACTTCGAACATCCAACTAGCACACATCAGAGTTCTGACTCCCCTGCTACTACTGGTGAATGCATAAAGCCTGCTGCTCCTGAAAAAGTGACCGACATTGACATACAGATCAAGCAGTTCACCGTATCAGAGCGACCCGCAGCAATAGAACTTCTACAGAATCCATTCCTTGCATCAAGTGATTCTAGCAGAGCTGCACATAGCCCCCGCCTGATGGAATCTCCAAATTCCTTAGGGTCCTTGTTCCATACAGCAGATATGGACATCAAAGGCCTCAAACTTCCAGATAACGCACATCAGAGTTCTAGTCCGTCTACTTCTGCTGAACGCGAGATGACCATAGTCAGTGAGAAGAAAACAATCAAGTTACATGGCAAGATGTTATTGAAAGATGCAATTGCAATGACTCTTTTGATTGTCGACATTGGGGCAGGTCACAAGGAGAAGGTTGAGTTTCCGTTCTCACTCCAGACTGATACAACTCTTTCAGTTACGAATGAGATGGCGAAGGAGCTCGAGTTATCTGCTAAAGATGCTGCACTAATACATAAGCTTGTGAATGACCTGATTCCAGAACTTGTGCCTGTTCATGACCGTAGTATGGCAGACTCGAAACGTTCTTCCTTTTCTGATGATATTTTGAGGCATCAGAATAAGCCTGCTAAGCAAGATTCCAGTGTCAAAGATCAGAATACTCGAGAATGGAATAGCAGAACCTGTGATCAGACGGGTTTATCCAGCACTGAAGTACCATTAGTCAGAGGCCAACAGAATAAAAACCGAAAGTAAAAGCAAAGAGGCAACAAGAAACATCCTACTTTGCTGCTGAAGCTGCTAGTTCAGTGTGGGAGCATACTGTAGTTTGATTTTTATAATGATTATTCCATTGGAGTTTCTTGTTTATCGATTCTTATTTAGTCTCATAACATTAACGGGTGTATAATTCAGCATTAATAAGAACTCTTTTTGATGTGAAATTTTAAAAGTTTCTGTTACTTAATTTTTATGATTTGCATAATGATCCAAATGTGTGCTGACATGTCCTATAAAATGACTAGCAGTTCAACCAAAGTGGAACCAGTAAGCATCAAAAGCAGGCATGTATGTTTATATGAATGTTACAACAGAAACAAAGTGGAAAAAATAAAAGAAAATAATGTATGTCAACCATGACACTTAACCTGTTCGTTGACAAATATTGAAATACTACAGGCTGAACACAAAAATTAACACAATTCAACCAAAGTTCTGTGCAGAAGAAAAGACTCGTTGGTGCTATCTTGTGTTCCCTTGTGTACAGCATTTGGACTGTCAGAAACAAATGTCGACATGATGCAGTTATACGGCGACCTGATATTCTGGTTTCTTGAGTAATTGATGATGTTAGGCTTAGAGTTCATCAGAATCTAAGGTTTAAGATTGTAGGTTCTGTTCTTAGTTGGTTAGATGGTTTGTAAAGAAGTGAAACCTGTGACTTGTACAGATAGATTGTAGTGTTATTGACTTTTCAGGTTATGCTTGATATTCTTGAATTTAAGTTTCAGAATCTTAAGTATGTTTTTTGCATTGTCTTGGTATTACCAAAAAAGAAAAAGAAAAAAACCACAAAGATCAACACAGCGCCTCACTTACATAAACTAGAACATTATTAAGTACAGTGAACAATGATGAATTTCCAGCCTTCTATAGCTTTACAAAGGAATACGTCTCGTACCTCACAATACAGCTCCCTCCGAGAAACAGTGCACCTTGCTTTCCCGCACAACACTGGGGTAAATGGCCCTTAATCTCACAGTCTAGGCATTTTTAACAGTCATAGCTTGAAAGATCCCTTGTGCATTCCGCCAATCCGTAAATGGTGGTATTTCCATCAACCACCATCTCACAACTAGCATACCTTCTTGAGCCAGCAGAGGCCTCTTCAGATAACTGAACGTCTGACCCAACAACTCATCTTTATTCTGACTAAACAACATAGGAACATCAGTCTTAATTTTCACATTCACAAGGTCAACAGCCACGCTGTTGTCCATCTGGCCGAAGAAGTTTTGCTCGGGGAACTTGAACATGCCATAGTCATACCATATAATGGCTCATTTGTTTCCTGGGAAAGTTCTCGGAAATTGATACTTGCTTCTGAAATGCAGCTCAAACAATCAGATGAGACATCCCCTCGACAATGGTCTGAGACCGTTTGTCTGGTCTGGATAGTTGCCCTGGCCGTAGCCTGTGGGTTGGGTCATAAGGGGAGAAGCCCAGTGAACTTGTTAAGGTTCACTTCATAGCGACTACCAGAATGGAAGTTCTCACTTCTCAGGGTTAATGTACGAGTAACTATTTGGCTCAGCTGCAATAGCTGTTTGGAGGTAGAACGTGAGGCTTATAAGACACATAGGCACACAATAGAGAGGACATTGCCAAGATTTAGGGAGAAGTTTATTGATCTTTTTGAGACAAGGGGAAATACTTTGTCAAAACTCAAAAGGCACGGGATTGGAAAAAAAAAATTATAGAGTACAAAATCTGTTTGGAGGTAGAAAGTGAGGTAAGTTTCGTTGCTGAGTCTTTTTTGTAAAGAACTAGAATGGAGTACAAAATTTAAAAAAAAAATTCACTAAGGGGCTGCATGAACATTGATGGAATTGTTCAAGAGTAGTAAGATATCTAATGACTAATAGCAGGACATGATACAAATAAATTGTGTAATATAACTTCTTAAAACTGATTAGTTCAAGTATATGAATATTCAATTCATCAGATCTATAGTGTGATATTGATTACTTCCCGACAAATAGGGGACGAAATCCCTCAACCTAGTGCAATCTTCTTCAAACAGACCGTACCTCGCACTTGGAACTACCAAACTTGACTTCTGCTTCGTGTGAGAAATGACTAGGGACGGAGGGATAGAACATTAACCGGCCGAAGTGAGACAAAGCAATTAGGCTTACTGAGCTCGTTGATCATGACTACACAAACCAGAAGGGATATCGAGAGAGGTTGACGCACCATGCTGTAACTCAAACCCAGTTGAGGTTAACTGAGGGCTTCCTGCGCCTGCTAGAGTTGCTGGCCAAATTGTATAAGGGCATCTGTTTTCCACTGTGAATCTAGTTGACTCACCACCTGATAAAAGCTTGAAAAAAGTAATTACACACGAGGAACATATAACTCTAGCCTGATAAATCGAAGAAGATGAATTTCCGTTGCTAATTGATTTAGCATCAATATTTCATCCAAATGTACCATTTAAGTGTTACCAGTGATAGTAGCATGGTATCTAAAATTTACATTAATGTTCATTGTACTGAGTTTGGCCCTCCTTTAGGATAAAAAAGATCAAAATACATAATGTTGTGACATCCCTAAGAAAATACAACTCTTTAATAAGAGCTAAAGTCTCCTTAACATTATTTGCTGTTTTCTTTTCCTTTGGCAAAACTTTATTTGTAGTTACCTATGAAGCCCAGGGTCGTTAAAGATAGGATGAATAACAACATAAGCACTCCTTGATGCTTCATGGCTTGCCCAAAGTTATAAAATTTGCAACTTTGATGTATATACCATTTTGGCTTTCTTGGGTTGAGTGGTGACGACTGACATATAATTGAATACAACAATACAGTAAAAATATAGGCCATTGGAGCTAATACTGACTCAACATGTAACTCCAATGCAAAATTGGCCAAAATCTACTCTAGAAAACATATGCTATCAACAAAATGCTCCCCGAAGTGAAATTGTGATTCTAAAGTTCTATGCTGGACTTTTTTCCAGTCATACATATTGAAAGTCTGCACTTTGCTGCAGCGCACAGATATGCATCTGAAAGCGTTGTCCATAGAAATGGAGAAATCACTCTTTCACCAACTCATTTTCTTTTTTTAGTTTTTTCACGAAAGCGATCTTCAGGTGATAAAGAGGCTTCGGCATGCATCTTTGCCCAGAGAGCTTCAAAACTACCATCAACTCCCTCCTGGAACCAGTCCAGGATTTCTGAACGCAACCAATGTGGGTTTTCATTCCATGCATCCCGTAACTTTCCACAGGTATCAATTGTTCTCGACCTGGTCCTTAACTTACTTAGAAGACCTTCACGTTTCTGACCCAATGACTCTGGCTTCAAAATGCTGCTAGGTAGGGCTGCCAACTTTTTCTTTTCGGATTTCAAGCATGGCAAAACATCTCCATTGAGCAAAGCATAAGCAAAAACAGCAACACGCTGCTGCACATCCTTGATGGGCTCTTTGCTAAGAGGGAGCTCCCATAAGTGAGGACCAAAATACGGAATAACATAGCAAAATACTTGATCACTATGACGGTCATAAAATGGTTTGGGATCTGCCAGTGGTGCTGAATATGTGCACAAGGACCCGGCATACTTCACCAACCATTCAGACTTCACACTTGTTGCGCCATGAATGTAAGGCCGTTTTGTATGAAGCATCTCATGATACACTAGAAAGTCTGGAGCTGATTGGGAGATAGATGACCAACGACGAAGAAACACTGTTTCTGTAACCATGGATGCTTGATAGCGAATGCCATTGACTTTTCTATCTCCCTCAGCTGAGGCACTTCGTCCTCTAATGCGTTTGGCCACCCTGTCCGCCCATCCAGAAAATATAGCTTGGCATAAGACATCCTCTTCAAATTGAGTGAGAGGATACTTACCAGACGAAATCATCCATCTAGCTTCTACATCTTCTAGTTTACCATGAGTAAATGAGAACTCCTCCTGCACGCCACTGTATCTTTGATGGAAGACTAGTTGAAGTAGTTGTTTCCTCAGCTTGGACATTTCTTGCATTGTTTTCAAGTTTATTGTGTTTTCATCGCAGAACTTGATTGAGTTCTCAGACTGTTCAAAGCATTGTAAAGCATAAGCTACTGTTATAGCATCACTCTTCAGGTTGGAGAATTTCCCACGATTCTTAGCAGATTCTTTCATTTGTTTCCTCATTAATTTAGCTCGCTGGTCTTGATTCTCATCCTGTTCCATGCTGTCATTGTTGTTCTGAGTTGCACCAAGAAAAGGATTTGACAAACTCAAAGCAGCAGCAACTGCAACTGCATAACCCAAAAGCAGTTCTGGTTGCACATGTCTTATGTTCTCTTTGATGATCTGTATAGATAGAAGGAGCAACCTGGAGTGCCTTGGGCTCATGGGATATTGAGACATGGTCTTGCCCAAAGGCGTCAGCCTACCCTCACTATCAAGGGCTTCAAGAGCCTTTAAACACCTCTCCGCTTCGACCAAATCAGCCATGTCTGGTGGGGTTGGGAATGGGAAATTTGCAACCTAAACAGATTATAAGACACGATTGTTATCAAAGCATGCAAATGTAGAATGTACAAAAGATGAGAAAGATGAAAAGCCAAGTAGCACCATATCCTTCCAATGATGCAGCTATGGTTGCTAACTTGCTTTCATATAGAAAAAAAAAAACCTAGAGTTCTCGAAACGTTCAGTACAAATACAAACCGTGCCACTCAACTACTCAAGCTCATCTGCACAGTATCAACTTGCAATCACATTTTATCTTCTTTTTTTTCCCTCTTACTTAGCACTTGCAGGACACGATCAGCTTTTGGCAAGGAATTCATGACATATTAAACCTTGCAATACATGTACCAGTGGATACATATTAAACCACATCTTTCGTTATACCAAGCTAGTTTCACCTGGACTAGAGGTTTTTTTTTTTTTTTTTTTTACTTATTTGACAGGTTCGTCACAATCATCTTATCTTATATAAGCATATAGCTATTGCATCAGAGCTTGCCACAGTGAAACCATGACCATGTGACATCAGAGAACAGTAATAATTCAATATACGTATGAGGAAAAAAAGGCACTACGAGATTAATCTTGTTGAAGCAGTCACGACAATAAAAAGTTAACAAAAAAAAAAAAGGTAAATAGAAGCCAGTGAGCACACACCTGACTGATTCCCATGGACTTCATGAGGAGGACAACACCATCAACAGGTGTCTTCAAAATTTCAGCACAAGAGAATTCTGGAAATTGATTTGTTAAAGCTGCAGATGAATAAAGGCTATAACAATGGCCAGGTCCAGTTCTACCAGCTCTTCCAGCACGTTGAGAAGCTGACGCCTTACTTATCCACTGTATTTCATACGATTCCATGCCATTAGAGGAGTTATAATTCTTCACTTTTTCCCTACCAGTGTCAACTACATATGTTATCCCAGGAATCGTTAATGATGTTTCAGCAACATTAGTAGCAACAACGACTTTACGCTCTCCTTCTTTGACTTCTTCAAAAACACGAAGTTGAGCAGCTGCTGGAAGCATGGCATAAAGAGGAAATATACGCAATGGGCCAACAGGACTCTTTTTCTCTCTGTTTTGCTCAGTTGACCCGGGGTGCGACTCATTTGAGCAACCTTTTGACATCGTGGTATCTATGTTGTCCCCATTGGACTCTGATGTTAAAGTAGTCTTTCCTGCCAAAGCTTCAAAAGCAGCCTTCAAAGAGATAACATTAACATCTTCTCCATCCATTTTAGAAATATTTTGATGGTCTTCCTCATCAGATTCAGAATCCGACTCACTCTCTGTTTCCGAACTGTCAGAAGAATATGAGTCATAATCATCTAAGACATCATAGTCCTCATCACAACTACTGAATCTGTCTGTCTGTTGCCCAACTGAGTTAGCACGAGTATCAAGTGCTTCATCAATCTCCTTCAAATTGTGTTCATCAATCTGGTCCATGTCAACTTCTATAGTTGTCTCAGTGTGAGTGCTAATTTCAGACCTTTCTTTTTCAAATTTGTTCGAAGCCTGACGAAGTTTACGACAAAGATCCTCTACTTCCCTCTGACCAGTGACAAATACAAGTATGCCACCAGGAGGCAGCCTCTTGTGAATTTTTAGGACTTTCTTGTAGGCTTTGTCAATATAGTCTACAAGCTCTGTTTTCTTGTCAAAGTGTCTTTTCACAGAAAACTGCCTTGTAGGAATTTCTATAACGAGTGGGTCATGGAATATCCGTCCTTTAGAGGTGAAGTCCTCAACTCGCAAGGTAGCACTCATCAGTATGAGTTTTAATGGGTATACTCTGTTTTGAATATCTTGTCCTGCATCCACCTTCTGCTGCTGGTCCTCATATATTGCCTAAGATACATCATGATTACAATTCTATGAGTGAGTAAAATGAATGATAGATACTCTGTCCGACACACGATTAAAACCCTCTAGTAATTGTGTATTGCTGTACACATATTATCACAAAGAAAGAGAGAAAGACCATAAAATGAGAGCGAAATGCAACAAAGAGGTATTTAAGAAGCAAAATAAATTGTAGCAAAAACAATTATGATGGCTAATGCTCTAATCACAGCCTTACTTCAAAAAAGTTACCTGACGCTGCCTAATGACACGAGAAAGCATCCCGATAAGAATGTCCGTATTCAGACTCCTTTCATGAGCCTCATCCAAAATTATGACAGAGTAACGCTTCAGCAAGAAATCACTCTGCATCATAAGTAGACACAATAATTATCTATACAACTGCCACCAACTTAGCTGAATGTTTATAGCACAGTGATGTAGCTGAACACAACGGAACCGTATATCTGTATATGAGTAAGAATCAATAATCATCAAGAAAAAAAAGCATCCACTATTTTGTTGACCATCATACTTGCGGTACAAGAGTATATCAACAGGGTACCAGTACATATACGGACAAACAACATAAAATTTCAGGAAAAATCAGAATGGAATTTGCACCACATCTACGCAGAGACGAGAAAAGACATTGTTATTTTAGAAAAAAAAAGAGAGAGTTGGTAACTGCATCCTGTCTGCAAATTAGCCACAAGAACTTGACAATGGCACCCAATTTAAGCAAATAGCAAATATCTGTGTGTAGAAGAATATCTAGAAGAAAGTAAAAGGTGGCCAGCCAAACAAAAAGGTCAACGGCTTACAAGTGTGTAAGTCACTGATTCTGTGTCCTCAAGGAACCTTGCAGCATCTTGAAACATAATTACTGAGCTAGTTTCATGCAGAATCTAGCGAGTTAAAGCATGAGTACTATCCCACAAAGTGAGAACATTGACTCTGATTTAGCCACAGAAATTTAAGCACAAGATGTCAGAAAGCTAACATGGCGTAGGAAAACCTCATGCTACCATAATTGACAAGGTTTTGGAGTTGGAGTGGGTAACCAGAAAAAAGAAATGAAACTATATTTCCATTCATCTTATTGAGACTATGAAAGGTCGGAAGGCAAGCATATAGGAAAATACAAGTTCTCTTGTCATTATTCTTTCTCATTTCTAATGCTATTTCTTGGAGATATTGTTTTTTTCCATAAGATCTCATTAGCTTATTGCTATTGCCTGCGTCTACTAACACAGCTCACAGATCATTAATACAAAAGCGCAGCAATTGAAATTTCTTAGTGAAGTCAGTGGAGAAATAAAAACCTGCAATTCTCGCAGCAGAATTCCATCAGTCATGAATTTGATCGAGCAATTCTCTCCAATCCTTCTGTCATGTCTGACTTGAAACCCGACCTCCCTGCCAAGCCGAACTCCAAGCTCATATGCTACTCGCTTTGCTGTAGAAAGCACAGCTACTCGACGAGGTTGAGTAACCCCTATCATACCACTTCTTCCTGTACAATTTACTGAACCATAGCCAGCTTCATAGAGGAACTGTAAACACCCAAAAAAATAAAAAAAACATAAGCTATTGCAGAAATTGGGCAAGAACAGGAGAAAATTAAAATAAATCAGTAGTCTTCATCCTACTCGCCTGTGGAATCTGTGTGGTCTTCCCACACCCAGTCTCTCCACAAATAATGACACTTATGCGACTATTTATAGCTTCCATTATCTCCTGCTCCATCATGATAATCGGAAGGTCCTTTCTACCTTTTTCAACCTCCCTTGGTCGTGATACATGTATTACCGTAGGGGGGACCAGAGGCCCAGGAAGTCGATCACCTTCTACACAACTTGTGCCACACGTATCATGTATAGAATCATTCACTTTATCCTGAACCAGTAGTTCAAAATTGCTTTAGTGAATTTCAGTGCTTAAATAGAGTATACAAAAAGGTCAGACAACACATAAACAACTTCACTACATAGAAGGTAAAGTAATATGATACATGGCAGGTAATAAGCATAACAGAGCTATATTTGGCGATTGATGGCTAAGCAATTCAAGATACTGTAAAATCTCAGGGTGTATATCACACATCGGACTGTTTCAAACTCAATTCACACGGTCAAGCAATAATGAGACATTTCACCATTGAAAAACATCCATGTTCACATCCACGTAGTAATACTAAAATATTTTATTCGTGAAAGACATCACCAACTTCATAGTGCCATTTGCTACACCATAAACTCAGCAGAGTAAACATAAGACTTTGGAATTAAATAAGAATAAACTTGACAAAAGAAAATAGTTCGCATGGTTAAGTTCAGAAATCCTCACCAACAAAAGCTCATTTTATCATTTTCTCAAACTGATACTGATTATACAGCCACCTTCTACTTAGAAAACAAAGTATATGGTGACAACTTGAGTATAAGTGTACGTCTTAAAGTCATTTCTAAAGGATCTATTATTCTGGTTAGGAATGAAAGCAAGTTCAGTTTTCTATCTTTTTCGTTACTGCAGATATAATGCTCAAACAAAAGAAGCACTCAGTTCTCATCAAATGGAAAGGGTCCCACACTTCCACACCCCCTTTCAATTTGGGCAGCCACAACCAAAATAAAAAGAGAAAAAGAAAATCCAATTATAAGAAAGAGGGAAGTTTCAGTTTATGTAATCTCATGCTATCAGTTCCAAAAGCTTCCCTTTCAAATGCATTCATATGACATGGGCATGATAATCAACGTTAACAATGTGCATCTAGGTGAGCAAGGTGGTATACTGACAGTTGGAGCAATAATTTTCTCGTCATTATCAAGAGACTGTGAGACTGGTGCACTTCTAGCATCTAACTGCACCCCATCACTATGAACTTTATTAGTAGCTTCCTTGATCAGTTCACCAGGTTCAGTTTCACAATGATCACGAGAACCACTCTGATGACCTGTCCCTCGAAAAGTCACAGATAAAGCGGAAGTATCATTTCTTTTATCTTTCTCTAAAGTCACCGGCAGTAAGGTCACAATCTTATCAGAAACCTCTAGCTGAGAAATTTCACTAGCATCAACTTCATCAAGACACGAATCAACTTTCTTTCTCTTGGGACGCTTCTCACTATCTGGTATTTCCACTCCAGCCTTAGAGAACAACATATCCCTCCTACGCTTCTCCTTCATTGTCTCCACCTATCAAGTATTACACAATAAGAAAGTAAAAAAAAAAAAACAATAAGAAAGTAAGCAAAACGATACCTAACAGGATACCTCGTATTATAACATATTTTTACTAAGTAGCAACTTAAAAACCTCACCTGCCCAATTCTCTGTGATGCAAATAGAAGTGGATATGCATCATCACTTATCTCGCACTTCCTGCAATCACAAATAACCACACAACACACTTAATATAACTAGAAAAGCCAGCAAAAGGGCAGTCCCTCAGTCAGTCACTCCAGTCGAACTACAATCAAAAATATACCTCAAGGTTGCCACGCTTTTCGCCAACAGTGCATCTGTCTTCTTCTCCTCCTACACAAATTCCACCAAAAACCAAGTCACTAAAAGAATGCCAAAAAAAACCCAACATTAGATTTCAGCAAAAGTGGCCAAAATATTCACCCCACCTCCAATTTCTTCAATTTCCTTATCTGGGATTTGCTCAACTTTTTGTCCTCAATAACTCTAACCTGCTAAAATAAATCCCACCCGAAAAACAATTAAATGTCACAATTCCATCATTAGACTTACAAAACATCAAACATATAAGGAAAGCAAAGAAAAACCTGAGATTTGAGTTTGTCCTTGGTCTTTTTCTTAGAGGTGGCTGGTAAAATAAGTGCATTGCTATCGTGATCAGCAGCAGCAGCAACCATTGCTACCTATGAAAAGGAGATTATAATTTAAGGTAGCAAATTACTATAACATCAGAGACCCTATAAGAAAATTAACAAGAACTGGAGGTTTGGTTCTTTCATTTGCAACCTATATTACTGTATATGGAAAGAGTGCAAAAGAATTAATATAGAGTATCAAAAACCAACACTCAAACAGAAAGTAACCACCGAACTATATCAATAATCAACGACAATAATGACTACCTATAAAGCACGGGTAATTTTCACAAGTGGGGTACCTTGTACCTGTACCTGTTTCGGAAGCACGGAAACACCTAAGAAACCTAGCCTCACTTTGACCTGTGATGTTGGTTGTTTAACCTAATTTTTTCTTCTAATTTCAATAATTAAATTGTTGAGGTATAAAGGGTGCTAGAATTTGACCTATTTAACTACATTATGAGTTCATTTTGAGCGTAACTGTAATTTTTTTCCTATCTATTTTCAATCTCTTGATCCTTTGTGATTATAGCGAATTCTTGTTCCCCCACCCCCTACGGCCGTACCAATACCCATCTCAGTTTCCACCCCTGTCTCCATTCAACATTTCCACCAACTACATCACAATCATAATATCCCTACCTACAACATTCCAACATAAACAAAAATGTATAACTTTAACCCAAAATCCCAATTCCTAAACAAGCTAAAACTCGAAAAAGATGCCCCTTTCCGTTTCACCTACAACAATCCACCTCACTGGGATTGGTCAAGCTCCTCCACCTATTGGGACAACGCCTTTACAACCATTCTAAGCTATAGTCTTAAATATTTGAAAAATGCCCTCCAATCTCAAAATGCCCTTAAAAAGCATAATAACAGCACCCAACAGTAAAAGGTCATAGCGAAACACACCCGCCATCAGGCAAGGCAAGAACTAAGCGCAAGGATGGTGTTAACACATTCGAAGTAAAAATGCCCTCCAATCTCAAAATGCCCTTAAAAAGCATAACAACAGCACCCAACAGTAAAAGGACATAGCGAAACACACCCGCCAACAGGCAAGGCAATAACTAAGCGCAAGGATGGTGTTAACACATTCGACGTAAAAATGTACTACAATAGCACGAGCTATGAAGTGCCACTCTATGCTATGAACCTGTTTTGTCCCATTAAGCCAAAACTGTCAATATATATTTTTTTGCAAAATCATGAAATAAGTTATGCAGTCAAAAGATGATATTGGCTTACTGGTTATTGTGAATGAGGCGGTGGATGGCAGGGGAAGCAGCAGCAGTATACTGTTGTTGAGAGTTGAGACTTTAGAGTGTGGAGAAAAGGCCCCTTAGAAAATGGAATTGCAATATTATGGGCCGTAATTTCAGAAAAGTTCAGAAAAATAAATCGCCAATAAAAAATGTCTTGTTTGGTACGAAGTATGATATATTGATATGTTCGCGTAGTGTTGCTGGTAAGAGTCGAACCCTCAAATATATGATTGGGATAAGATAGATATAACTACTTGAGTTAGTTTTTACTTAGAAATAGAAAAGTTTAGGGCCGTATAGATGTGAGATAAAAAATAGGGGGGGTTATAATTGTAGGGGGTCAAAGAATTTCTACTCGTATTGTCCCTTTATTATTATTACCTGTTGGAAATATAAAGTTTTTTGTTTTATCAACAAAATCATGTTTATGTCCTGCTCACATGTTATGCGGTGTTACTTTCTCTATGTAGGGCTAACACTTTAATTACTTATTGTGGGCACATGTCAATTTGTGACAAATTAAAGAAAAAGGTAAAAGAGACACGAATTTGTGAGGACAATTGAGTTGTAAAGATCGTGTTCGGGTTTGGCCAGCGTAGATTGGATTAATATTGAGTTGACTATGATTCTGAGAATTTGGATTAGTGTCGCGTTATTTAGGTTATGTGGTTCATGGGTCTATTCAGATTAGGGTTTATTGTAAATCTAGTGAATGTTAGAGGGTTATTTGGTTTTTGTAATCAAGACTTTGAGTTCATTTATTATTCTAATTATTTTGGTTTGTGCATAATTTTAGAGCATGTTGTTTTGTTGATTCAAGTTGATTCATATGGAGTGAGAAAATTGATAACTTGATTATATCATTGGAGTACATGTTATAACTACTCCTTTATTCTATGACCTTGGTAAATACAAAGCAAGCATTATTAGGATGTGATTTTATTGTTTATCATTGTAGAGGTGTGTATAATAAATTAATTCGTAAAAGTTACAAAGTTGACTTATGTTAAGTCGTTTCAACGTTTGTCCATATCAGTTTTGAGGCGAGTTATTATATGATCTACCTAATTATAAGACGTGTTGGATTCCTAGTCTTATTTATAATAGAATTTTTTGGTTCAAATCAAGTGTCGCGTTGGGTCTTTTGTGTAAGATGATTAAATATTTACACTTCAAATCATACTTCACACCGTAGACACCACCATTTTTAATTGTAAATATTATTCAATACTAAACCACCTTTTAAAAACAGAAATATTGGGTCTAATTGTATTTGCTCGGCACATTGAAGTTTTAAAAACATTCGAGACGCGAAATCGATATGAGGTTTGAGACCCAAATTTGACACAGATAGACCCGATTGAGTCTAATATCCACAATATTGATTGATCCGAAATGACCCGGCCACCAAATGACCTAAATTAACCCCGAAAAAGGGCAATTGCCAAATTTTTTTTGTATACTTTTATGTTATTGTTTAATATCTATTTTACATTTATTTCTTGAACTAATATATATATA
>CAAKMY010050787.1:0-11139 GCA_901111285.1 Corrigiola litoralis | reverse complement strand
ACCCATAATATGTCATATAAATATCTATACAAATATATATATATATATATATATATATATATATATATATTTATATATATATACACAACACAATTAACACAACTAAGAAGCAAACACAAGCTCTACTTTTGAATTCCAAAGAATCACTTTCTATAATCCCAAAATACAATTTAAAAATAAATCTCTATCCAAACAGTAGACAAAATAAATCACATTACTCGTATTATCGGAAACTTAAAGAACAAATACAACTTACCGAAAAAGGGCATCTTTAACTACAGTTGAATAATCAAATACACTGCGCCCAACAATCCCTGCATCTTTTAAAACATATAATACTCGTAATAATTATGATCACTACCAAAAGAAAAAAAAAAAAAGATAAGAAAGTGAACTGAAACGTACCGTTTAATATGCCAAAAATTTGGAGTTTTCAATCCAAACGTTTATAATGATTGGGTGATTGCTTAGAAGAACCTATTAACTTCAACAGTGGCACACTAGAAGCAATTCATCTAGTAAAACTGACACAGACCATAAAAAAGGAGGTGCGTAGAATAGATAGAAGGAAGGGATTATTCTCTGCACAAGAAAAATGAGAGCTGTAAAACAAAACACCTTTCTCTTTACTTAAATTGTGCTCTGCCTGTCTCTCCTGCCCATTTATATAGACGAGAAACCTATGATACATACCTACTTTAACTCTTAACTCTAACTCTCTTATTCTGTGTCCTGAGTCGGCTAGGCTAGATATTTCCACGTCATAAGCCGCAGTCCAAAATTGTATCATTAGTATTAAAATATTCCCTTCCTAGTCCCAAACATGAACCGTCTATCAAGAACATGTGTAGCGTGCAAGTGCGTCACTTGATCATACTATGCTATTATCAAGAACATGTGTGGTGTTTTGTCAAGAGAGAAATAAACAACTACGCTATTTATTTGTTCTTTTAACTCGAAAGTGGACACTGAGAAGCTGTTATTTACTACACGTGACAATGCAAAAAAGTTCACAAACCCAGAACTGGTATCACATGGACAGAAATTCGTGAAAATCGGCCTCTCTTGAGGAGAATCGTACTGTATACACCAATTGCTTGTACACCGATATTTACATACAATTGAAAGTACATCTTTGTACAGTTTCAAACAGCCAATGCTTTCACATAACAGCAAATATCAACCTGTATTTCTCTACTTGTTCTTCACTAGCAAAACCTCAATAATATCAATGACCACGAGAAGTTGAGAACTGAGCCACGCTTGCAATTTGTTTGAACCCATCCATCCTTCAGCCAATTCTATTGAAAGTCTCTCTCTTTGTACAGGCCAAGATCATCTGGGACGCAACTTCAAAAAATGGTACCCTGTTCTTTGAGCACAGTCGGGTGATTTTGCATCCTCTTGGACCTTGATCGGGCGCAATGTGCAATCACCTTCACAAAACAGATGAAACCTCAATTCTTAATATTATCAGCTCGTATCAACAAATGACACGCAAGACGTTCATATTTCTTTCTGAGCAGCATCTGCAGAGGCAGCACGGGCTGCTTGGAATTGGATTACACACTGTCTCTGTAAATCCTTCAACTTCTCCAGCAACTCTTGGAAGGTAGGGCGGCTTTGAGGCTCACTGAATCCAATGAAATAGTAAATTATGTTAACTCGAACAACGAATGGCCAATTAACAAATAGATACAGAGAGCCTAGGATAAACATATGAAGTAAAATTCCCAAAATGCTTAAGCAGTGCATTAGAGTACATAGTGATGCATGGCTCCAAGCCTCCAAAGTATGATAGCATGCATGCACATGACAACGCTACTTACACAGAGGTTCAAGTGAAGTAGAATACAAGCAGTGCAAAGATTTATATCAAGCATCCTGTACCGAACAGCTTAAAACTAGAATATAGATTTCAGTCACAGTGATACAATACCCCGTGTGTGTAGGAATGTCCTATTCAAGTACAAAGTATACTGAACTATGCACTGAGTGCACAACGAATGATAGCAAACAGCATAATCCCTTTAGAAGTTGCGTAAAACATTCAAGAAAGCTTGAAATCTCACAAAGCAATGTCTATTACAAATAGCTTTGTACAATTTGATGATTTATGCAAGACGACAGTGACAACACAGGAAATTTTTAGGCATTTCGAGGTACCACATCATAATCCTAATATGATCATCAAAACCAATGTACAGCAGCCACTTGCGGCAACAAGCTAAATAAACCCTCAATGGATTCACTATGCACAACTGAAATATATGCACTACCAAAACTTAAGATTGATTGGCAGAGTATCATTTTTCATTTGCTTGGATCCTGGTCAACTTGGTTCACCTAATAAATTAGGCTATTCTCATCAGAGAACCTCTAGAAGGCACAAAAAAACTTGGCAAATTACTTCTGTTATGCCTGGGGCACGAATACAGATAAAGGAAGAAATGAAAGGCAGTGAAAAAGGAAAAACCTTTGCCAGCAGCTTTCAATTATGGCCGCCCACCTCGGATCTACATCTTCTGGTATATCTAATCTTTGATTCATGAACCCAACCGCTCCAATTACCTGCTTGTACAAGATATTTTTCATTACTTGGCAAGAAGACAGCTAGAAATCATTTAAAACTTCTAAATAATTGGTGCAAATCCATTTAAATTTAACCTTTGATGCATTCCACAAAGTCTAGTTATAAAATGGTGAAGCAGGATAGGCCTCAACATAAACTATTACTCTCGCACCAGCGGCCAAAATTACCAGACTAGATTTCAAAAGATAATAATAAGAACAGTAGAGTTTTGCTTTTCATCATTGCCACCAGCCCACCATCATTTGTAATTTAATAATTCAGTGACACTCTCCTCTCCCACAAGTTTCAGATGTTTTCCCTTCCTGATCACTGAGCCAAGACGAATGGCATGAGTTTCTACCAGGTCAACGTCTTTCAACACAAAATGACAAGTTTCTTTCAGCTCAAATACTCAAATACACAGATCACACCTATGCTACACAAATGCTTTAGGACCATAAA
Source organism: Corrigiola litoralis (assembly GCA_901111285.1). Classification (NCBI taxonomy): domain Eukaryota; kingdom Viridiplantae; phylum Streptophyta; class Magnoliopsida; order Caryophyllales; family Caryophyllaceae; genus Corrigiola; species Corrigiola litoralis. Next base: position 8,105 of record CAAKMY010050787.1, on the reverse strand, counting down.
GTTCACAAGAAAAACACAACCCAGTGTCTCTAGTATTCTACCTACGGCCGCGTACAAAGGGTAATTGTGCGCAGAATCAACTCTGTGAAAGCACACAAGCTGTTTCTACTCGACCCTAAACAAGGAACACATTAAATGACTTACTATTTCATTAAAAATACCAAGAAGAGGACAGTAACATGAGCGTCAATACATTAGAAACATTGTTAAGTCAATGATTGATAGATACTGACTATTTTCGCTGCTTTGACAGTCAAAAGATCAACACCAAAGCTGAGCTGTATTAGTTTCTGATATAAAACCACCCACAATAGACAAGAGTAAAAGCAAAGGCTGTTATCCAAAAGACCTGTACCTGCATTGCGTTGAGATGTTCCCAAGGAATCTTTTGAGCTGCAAGTTCCCATAGTATGACCCCGAAGCTGTATATATCAGACCTAAAGACACCAAGGCCATAAACTTTCTTAATAATAAATAAAATGAAGATAATTGGAAGAATCCAATAACAAACATGAGAAATCAGGGTATTTAAAGACGAAAAATCAATCCTGAATTTATACACTACAGCTATAAGACATACTTTTCATCTGAGCGTTCGTTACGAAGGACCTCTGGAGCCATCCACTGAGGCTACAAAGCCGAAAAAGAAACAAGTATTTGAAAAAGTCAGAACTCGCAAATAAACAGTCACATTCAAGCATTTGGAATGAAACAAAGTGTACTAGTATTCTCAACATACTGTTCCTTTTCCAGTCTTTGTTGTAAGATAAGTCTCATGTTTTACACGTGAAAGGCCAAAATCAGCAACCTGCCAGAAGGAAAAACAGTGTAATGACTTCCTAATCCAACAAGAAAAATAATAGAATCAGTCAACATACCAAACACAAATTCTTGAGAGAAGCCACACCTTCACCATCCAATTCTTATCAACCAGTAAATTAGAAGACTTCAAATCACGGTGGACAATAGGAGGGTTGCAATTATGAAGATAATTCATCCCCCGTGCCTGCATTACGGTTGCAAAACAATATACTCTGAGCAGCAGCAACAAATTAGGACAATAATTAAACCTTAGACATTGCTCACTCCATGAGTTCAGGACACCATAACACTCACTATGTCTAAAGCCATGTGAATACGACGTCTCCAATCTAGTTTCGATGTACTCCTCTGCAGCAGTCGAAACAAGCTTCCTCTGCATAATATTGATAAGGTATCAGATCTCGATAAAACCATTGATAAAATGGAACAACCCTTGACCACACCAACTTCAACAAACGATACCAAAAAAAAATAAGACCAAAAAAACCCGGACAAGATACTTTAACAAGCATCAGAAGACACTTCCGATGTTTCACTATATAAACTTAACCACATGTCACGATTGAAAGGAAAGTTGAAAAATGAACCTTGGAAGGAACTCTGTAACTATGCAAAGACGCTGAGGTGACGTTACTGCACCCATAAATAACAGAATGTTAGGGTGCCGAAGTCGCTTCATGAGGGATACCTAATATAAACAACAAGATACTTGTTAGTCACAACAAAAACCAGGACACTGTTACTTCCATCTCAACAGTACCTGAATACACTTGATACATCATACTCATCTATGACAAAAGAGGTTTAACAAGAAACTTAATAATAACAGTACAATGAAGATAAGGACTACTAAGATGTGGATAACTACCTCCTGTCTGAATGCATATATAACGTCCTCGGAATATTCTTGCTTGGAGAAAACTTTAATAGCAACATCCTGCAGTCACAAGCATGATAGTCACACACGATTGGACACCAACGTCTTTATAGTTTCTTTATAATTGGAAAACCAAACAAATGTACAAACACATGAAAACAATTAGTTGTAGGCTATACATAGTGAACAATAGACCTCTGATAATCAAAATTTATCCTTGTTATAAGCCCACTTTAAGAGCTTTCATCTTAATCATGCATCCTCGTGTCTTAAGTCAGGAAGCCGAGCCTTTTAACCAAAAAGAAGAATTTGTTTTGTTGATTTTTTTTTTTTTTTATGTGCCACAAACAGCAGTACAATGATTACAAAGTGGGAAGGGTGATTCAAACCTGTAACCTAATGTTCACAGCACCTTAGGCTTTATCACTGGGCTAAGACCTCATCGGCAGGATTAGTTTTGTTGATGGCTAACAGTAGAATTAACATGGACTAAGACACGGACAAAGACCACAGCAATGCATAATTCTAACTTAACATTGAAATCCAATTTCCTATTTCCATTTATTCTGTTTTTTTTCTTTGACTAGATTACCTCCCTATAGAACTTTCTTCTTACAGACATATCTAGGTAAGTAGATGGTCCACAAACGGGTCAAAAAGAAACATACCGATCCATACCAGAGACCATGGAAGACAGTTCCACAAGAACCTGCAAGTAGGTTATAAAAAGGTGGTTAAACAGATAGAAAATGCATGAATAAAGCATTTCAGCAACAATTACAAGATAATAAAAATATTGTGTATCTTCATAGGCACAACAGAATTTATTTAAGTTTTTATTACAAACAACAAATTAAAAATTCCATAAAGCACTAGCTCTGATGTTTTTCACACAAGAGTCACATCGATATAGGATTACAGACATCACATGATAAATAAAAGGAGGCTTTGATATTGAAATGTTGACATGGGGAAGAGGCTGTTGAGTCATAGGTCAACATTGAGGGCGCAGCAAGCACCATAACATGGGATTTGAAGAAACTGCAATAGCTATATGCTATGGATTTGCCAGGATCTTATATAACCACTTATAATAAGCCTCCTCAGTGCACAATGCATGGCATAAAAAGTCAGCAAATTAGGCCAAAAAAAGACAGGTCAGCCAAATAATCGTGCTGGAAAGTATTTGCCATATTAATGTCATCAAAATGAAGAAATTATTGTGGTTTCGATCCAAATTAAGAGGTAGATTTGTCATGAACAAGAACATACTGTAATACACATCGAATGAGAATCACACGGATGTTCAGTCCTTTTTCGAAAAAGTAAACTGAGGTTTGAGCAATCCTTATATCAAGCACTAAATATTTTCTTCAGTAGCAAAAACACTTGTCAAGAGATGAAATTACTCCCAAAATTGTGTCATAGTGATAATGTGCTTTAGTATATTACTTCGGTCCAAAAATCAGCTTCTAGAGGGCACTTGTAGAGGTACATATTTTACTTATGGGACATGAAACCCGCGTGCGATAGTGTAATATTACCAAATTCTACCGGAGAATATTTTTTGGCGACCGATGATTAAGGGTCCATTCTGATATCCAATCATGCTGCAAATATGGAGTAGCTTGAGAGACTTTCTCAGGAGGAGAAGATCAGTTGCCTGGTCCAGATGGGGTAAGCATCAGTTTCTTCCAGGATAAAAGCCTTTGCAGATGATACTGGTGCATGTCCTCATTTCTACCACTATTCTTTTCCTTTGTAGTTCATATTCTCATTTAGATACGGCAGCTGATGTTGGTGCAACTGAGTAAATTGATTACAAAAGGAGCAGGACCAGCAGGTACATATCACACATCTTCAACTTGCACCACTATTCTTCTCCTTTTGTAGCTTATAAAGGCACTTTCTACCATGACTTTTTGACCTGATCCCTAGCATGAAGATCAATTTAGCTGAAGTGGTCCCATTGGAATTGATCTAGAGAAGCAGTTGTTAAAGGAAGCGGTAGGTAAGGTTGCATGCCAAATTCTTGATTGGCTACTCAACTCATTTGGTCTCCCTCCAGGCCTAAACCCTACTTCTACTTTGGCATTTTCGGAGCCGTTGGTATAATTAACGGTTGGATGGTTTGAAGGGGGATTACTTGTTCTTAGGGTGTGCAGGCTCACTTCAGCTAGTTCTTGCATTTCCCCTTAGCCGTAAAATTAATTGTCATTGTGTAAAGTCCTTTGGGGGTTAATACGGATTCAGAAGATCACAAGAATTACTTTTTTCAAGGTCAGGTACAGTCATATGAGTAATATACATAGAGAGCACAACATGCTATCCAGGATGCTGACTGTAGATAGACATCTACAGGGGACCTGGCTTTAGGTGGCATGAAGCATAGACAATGTGGATTTTGTTCCACAAATGGGTGTGCAATGTTTCTTTGGAGAATACTTGTCATGACCCCCAATAATGTGAGACAGATATGGTATTCAGCGTAATGGTTGGGATTCCCAGTCTAGAGCCTCCCTACACATGCTTCACCTTGGAAGTTCATCCCCCACATAAGATAGGATGGAGATATAAAGGGAAGACACATGGAAAACTGATACTAATAACGATTGTCAGCTGTAGACCTGGTCAGCTCTTAGCTCGGACGTGTGTGTCCTGTGCAGGAGAAACAGTGGCATATTAATCTGTGTCTTTATCGTAATGTAGCTCATATCATCTGACTAAGAATAATTGGCATAAGGAGTGGGTGTGTCCCCGTTTATTGATTGATTTTTGTCCTTATTAATTTTATGAGACTAGGATGGAGAAAAGAAGGAAAATTGCTAAGGAAATGTGTCCTGCAGGGCAAATTCTGCTGCATTATGATAGAGTGTGATTTTTGCTTGTCCCCAAAGATCTGTCACTTCTTGGATCATAGTTGGAGGCGGGTAGTATACCAATTTTCTTTATCAAGAAGACTGGCTTGGAAGGACGTTCCTATCTACCTCATTCAAAAGAATTAGGCCCTTTCATTACTGTATTCTCAAAAAGACTCCTTGTCTTTAGTTCTTAATTACTTGTTGTTTTACCCCCCTTTCCCCCCCNNCCCCTTCCCCCCCCCCCCCCCACACACACACACACAAAACTCCAAAAAAAACCTACACCAAATCACCCACTGACCCACTAGAAGCAAAAGCACCTTTAGAAACTAACTAGTCTTCGCTAGAGATAGCTACCCAGAGTACAACTAGTGAGCCAGTATAAGTGCATGCTGACTTTCACCCAAGAAAAAATATTGGAAGTCAACAACTTCAACTAGAATTTTTCCAAAATTTATAACCAATTCTTGATCATCGATATACTTTCCTTATCTATAACAGGAAAGTGATCAAAATATTGGTAATACATTCACAAAAAAGACAGAGCCAACTGATAAAACTAAGAAGTAAACACTGAAAGTTTAGAGGGTAATCCAACGAGTAATTGATTTTAAGCTAAGTGGGAGGACACCCATTGCTGGACTTCAAATATCAAGGATTAAGCTGCTAATGGGGACCTATAAGTTGATAGGAGGTCAAGTCCACAGGGGCTATATGCTAAATGACAACCAGTATGATGTTTTTTTTTTTTTTTTTCCAATGAATTCATAGTGGTACTGCGTATTTCTGGGTTCAAGAAGTCAAATTAATAGTATTGTATGACGTAGCTATTGATCAAGCAAAAGAGAGTCATGAAAATAATAAAATAGACCTCAAATCTAACATTGTAAGCAAATAGATCAGATTAGGAAGGCATAAAATTCAACTCTCAAGAGAAGGAGCCAGCTTACCTTGTCCAACTTGCTCCCCGATTGTCAAGTCTTCCCACAAGATTTCATAGTCTAAACAATCACTTTCAACATCCAATTTATTTACAGTACTGCTGCTTCCACTTCCACAGCTGCTGGCACTGCTGGAGCTGTTTACATTGAATGATGACCAGGAACCTGAAGCCTCATTCACAGCAGGCCTATTAAAGTCACCTGTCAGGATTTCTGATTTCACTCCCATTTGAGGACGGTCAGAATCCTGTTCACCTTGCATCCATGGCCAACCAAATCGATTTCCGCTAGCTTCTGAAGATTCCCGCTCATTCCCTTTCCCTGACCATTGCATTGCTTTCTTACCAATCCAAGCCTCCGCTTTGGAAGTAATCTTGTTAAAACCAGTTTTTTCCTCACTCTCATCACTAGACTCTTTCTGTGATTTTGCAACAGACTTCCCTGCAGCAAACTGAGAAAAAACACCACCAGGAGAGCCAACTGGATCTCCTCTCGGTGTACTAGCTCCACTGGAATTCCCATCCTCTTTGTGATCCAAGGAGATAGCATCAGAAAAACCATGATCCGAATGACGACTATCTCCACTTCCACCTTCTCGCAATACATTATTCTCCCCAGTCTTTAGTTTGGATCGGACTTTATCGCTAACCTTTGAAGCCTAAATTACCAAATACAAAAATCAGCAAGGAGCTCAGTATAACAAATCACTATATTCAATCATCCAGAAACTCACCAAGTTTGTTATTTTGGATGCAATTGCATTTTGCAAAGACTGCTCAGGATCATGGCCAAGTCTAGACATTACATTGCCTCTGGGCCTGCCAGAACTTAGAGCTGCCTCGAGCTCCTCTGCATCTGAAATGGGAACTTTTACCCCTTGAAAAGGTCTTGAATCACTTGACACACAGATAATCCCAACTAGAGTACCATCATCATCATAAAAAGGAGTGTTGGTTGCAACAATTAGAAACCTCTGCCCTGCCTTATCTTTGACTGGGAACTGTCCCGTCCAGCTCTCTCCCACTTTACAACGCTGTAGAATCTCAATGGCCACAGGAACATCCCGCGCAATACATAAGAGATCACAGATATTATTACCAAGAGCTTCTTCTGCAGAATAACCATACAGGTTTTCAGCAGAGCGGTTCCTGCAGAATCAGTATACAATTGGCATTTAAGGGAACTTGAATAAAAATTGTTTCAATGACAAGGCAAAGTAGAGTTCAGGTTGAAAGCAGAAAGATATATACTTCTATAACTTGGTTTACAAGATATACTATAACCTATTCACGAATAGGGTTCATGATAACAGTTTGACTATTCTTTCATAGGTATTTACTAACTACACTCAACTATCCAAACAAAGACTATCAAATGTAAAGCTCTGAAAGCCAAGCTTTTTACTTCAACAGCAACAAAATCTATACCCCAATGCCTACAAAGAGGTTCCAAGCAAAGTAGGGTAAGGGGGTTGGACGCAGACCGGCTTACCCTTGCATGAACACAGAAGGACTATTTCCAATTGCCCTCCAACAGAATTGTGTCGACCTTTTGCTCCTCAAAATAGAACTTACAACAGGCAGTCTCAATAACAAATTCAAGTCCATGGTGAATAGAAGAGCCAGACACATTATTCTCTTGGAATTGTATATTTGTATAGTAAGTGTGTACAAGCCTCAAGGGATGCAAAACACACAAGCAAGTCTGATAAAATAAAAAACTCCTTATTGGAAGTAAACTCTGTGATACTCCAATGATTCATTATGAACCAGAACAATTTTGTACCTCTGCTGGGCCAGCTCGAAAAAAATGAATGACCTCCTATTTATACTATAGATTCATTTCCGACAACAATTGGCTAACTATCTAACTTATCAAGTTTCATAAATTGTCCACTACTGCCTGGAATGAATTTATATCCTACATTGAGGGGTAACTGGAGCAAAAAGACATTGGTTAAAATATAAAGTCTGCGCTTGAAGCGCATTGTCAATCAATACCAAAAAACAACAACACTAACCAATACATTCCCGTAACAATGTCGAAAAAAAAATAATCGATTATTTGATCACCAACTTCAAAATAACCAAATTGCAAACATACAATTACTAACTAAACAACACCCATCAATCAAATTGAGCTAAAATGAGCTCAAAAAAACAACTAAATTGTAATAATAAAAAGCCGAAAATGCATTACATAAAATCAAATAATTCAGTCACAAACCAGTAAATAATAACCAAATTGCACATATACAATTAATAATTCAAACACCACCAATCAATCAAATTCAGCTAACAAAAACCAAAAGCAACTACACTAAACAATAAAGGCGGGCAAAAACCTCGAAAATTGATCACATACCAGTAAATCATGACTCCACCGAATTGAGCTAAACACCACCCATCAATCAATAAAAAAACCGAAAATGCAGTACATAAAAATACCCAAATTGCATAAATTCAATTACTATTTAAGTAAACACCACCAACCAATCAATCAAATTGAGCTAAAACGAGCTTATAAAAAACACTAAATTGTAATAAAAATAAAAAGCCGAAAATGCATAACATAAAAAGAAATAATTCAGTCACAAACCAGTAA